>BJCO01827923.1:0-14036 GCA_018326465.1 Flaveria floridana | reverse complement strand
ATCCGTGTAACCCTTTACAACAAGTTCCTCCTCACCAGATCCATAGATTAGGAACATATCTTTAGTCCTCCTTAGGTACTTATGTATGTTCTTAACAACCATCCAATGACTGCTTCTAGGATTTTGTTGGTATCAGCTTATCATGCTCAAAGCGCATGACACGTCCGGTCTAGTGCATATCCTTGCATACATGGTGGATCCTATAGTAGACGCATGCGGGATCCCCTTCATTTTTGTCTTGCTCATCCTTTGAGCTTGTACATTCAGTCTTACTCAATATCGTTCCACTTTGAATAGGTATGGTACTTTTCTTAGAGTTTTCCATCTTGAACCTTTTTAAGATCTTGTCAATGTATGCACTTTGATTCAAACCTATCAACCGCCTTAATCTATCCCTATATATCTTTATTCCCAAAATATAGGCGGCTTCACCAAGATCCTTAATGTAGAAACAGCTTCCAAGCCAGGTTTTAACACCTTCTATGGTTGGAATGTCATTTCCAAATAATAGGATGTCATCGACATACAATACTAGGAAAGTGGTGATGCTCCCACTAGCTTTCTTATATACACATGCTTCATCGGCGTTTTTGATGAACCCAAATTTGACTATTTCTTCATCAAAATGGTGATTCCAACTTCTTGATGCTTGCTTCAATCCATAGATTGATTTCTTTAATTTGCATACTTTGTTAGGATGGTTTTAATCGACAAAACCTTCAGGCTGAACCATATAGACATCTTCCTCAAGATATCCATTTAGGAAAGCGGTTTTGACATCCATTTGCCAAATCTCATAATCATAATGAGCAGCTATGGCAAACAATATCCTAATAGACTTTAGCATTGCAACGGGTGAGAAGGTCTCATCATAATCGAACCCTTGAGTTTGAGTGAAACCTTTTGCTACAAGTCTAGCTTTATAAGTATCCAAGTTTCCATGCATGTCTGTTTTTTTCTTGAAAACCCACTTACTTCCAACTATCTTGTAGTTAAGAGGTGGTTCAACCAAGTCCCACACTTGGTTGTCATACATGGATTGCATCTCGACGTTCATGGCTTCAAGCCATTTCTCATAATCAAAATTGGACATTGCATCTCGATAGGTGGTTGGTTCATCGAAATCTACCACAAAGCATCCATCTATGAAAAATCCATATCTTTCAGGTGGATTACTAATTCTACCGAACATTTTGTGTATATTGATCAACCACTTGATCATTCCCAACATCCTCATGTTGAGTGCTAGTGTCAACCAAACGTGTATCGGTTTGTGGTTCTTGATCCTCCTCAAGATCCATGGTTCTACTGCTAGTTCCTTCCGTAAGGAACTTAGCTTCTAAGAACTCAGCCTTCTTGGCAACAAACTCCTTTTGTTCCAATGGATCATAGAAATAATATCCCATAGAATCTCTAGGATATCCAATGAAGATACACTTAGTGGAACGGCTTTCTAGCTTGTTTGAGGTGGGAGTCTTAACATAAGTCTCACAACCCCATACCTTTAAATATGAAAGCGATGGAACCCTTCCATACCATATTTCTAAAGGTGTCGTTTCCACTTTCTTGCTTGGGGCCATATTCAAAATACGGTCCGTTGAGAGCAAAGCGAAATCCCAAAATGATAGAGGCAGTTAGCTTCTAGCCATCATAGATCGAACCATATCCAATAGAGTTCGATTTCTCCGCTCGGACACACCATTATGTTGTGGTGTTCCAGGTGGAGATAGTTGTGAGACAATACCACAACTTCTAAGATGATCTCTAAAATCATCACTTAGGTATTCACCTCATCTATCGGTGCGGAGAATTTTTATTTTCTTGTTGAGTTGATTTTCTACTTCATTTTGGAAGATTTTGAACATTTCAAAAACTTCATCTTTGTGTCTCAATAAGTAGACATAACCATATCGCTATAGTCTTTGATAAAGGTAATGAAGTATCTTTCTTGGTACCTAGTCACTGGCTTAAAAGGACCACATACATCCGAATGTATGACGCCTAATAAATCTTTTGCCCTTTCGGATTTGCCACTAAAAGGTGCTTTTGTCATTTTACCTTGTAAACAAGATTCACATACATCAAATGAATCATATTCATTTGCTTTTAAAAGACTGTTCTTTTGAAGTGTTTGTATGTGCTTCTTGTTTATATGACCAAGACAGCAATGCCAAAGATATGTATCACTCAAATCCAATTTGAGTTTCTTAATGGTGGTTTGGTACAATGAGCTATCATATAATGTTTTTTCACGAACCAATTCATAAATACCATTCATATGGATAGCTTTAAAATAAAATATGACATTTAAAGAAACATGAATTTCATTTTCAATAAATTCAAAACTTAACCATATTGTCTTAATTGGGCATAGAAATAATGTTCCTAGTCAAACTATTAGCGTACAAAGTATTATTCAAAATTGCTTCCAAACCATTTGGAAGCTTCAAGATGTAGTCCCCTCGGCCTTCAACTTGAACTTTTGCCCCATTCCCTATGTAGAGGCTAACATCCCCTTTCTTGAAGTCCTTACTTCTTTTGAACCCCTGCAATAAGTTGCAAATATGAGTTCCACAACCGGTATCCAATACCCTTGTATTAGAGGATATTAAATTTAGATCACTATGAATCACGTAAGTTATACCTGAGGTTTGCCCAGCATCCCTCTTAGCTTGCAACTCTGTGAGATGGACTGGACAATTTCTTGCCCAATGTCCAATCTCCCCACACTTAAAGCATGGGTCATTCGAAGCAACCTTTTGCTTCTTCTCCGCTGGTTTTAGTAGTGGCGCTCTAACCACTCCTTTTCTCTTTCCCCTAATGTGCCCCTTACCCTTGGCAACATTTGGCTTGGGTGCGGGGTGCGGCCTCTTTTTGTTCCCACCCTCATTGATGGTGTGAACGGGTAAAACCCTTTTACCCATGGCCGCCTCGGCAGTTTTGAGCATAGAGTGAAACTCACTTATGTTCTTGTCCCACCCGTTCATGTTATAATTCATGAAAAAGTTGTCAAACCATTTTGACAAAGAGTTGGGGATCAAATTTGTAGCCAACTCTTTCGAGACGGGACAATTCAGCCTTTCGAGGCGGTCGATGTGGCTTTCATCTTAAGTACATAAGATGAAATAGATTGGGTGTCATCCATACGACATGCAAGGAGTGCTCGAACCGTTTCGAAGCGCTCTACCCTTGCTTGTTGTTGGAACGTTTCCTTCAACTGGGTTATCATGCCGTATGCTCCATGATATTCATACTCCTTTTGGAGATCGAGAGTCATACTTGCCAACATGAGGTAAGACACATGGACCGAGTCCTTAGTGTATTTCACCTAATTCATAAAAGCCTCCTCATCCTCCTCATTAGGTTGATCGGGAATCAGATCGTCCAAAACATATGATCGTTTCTCTTGCTTGAGAACAATTCTCAAGTTTCGAAACCAATCAATAAAATTATTATGGTTTAGACGCTCCTTTTGGAGAATGGTCCTTAGTGATAGTGAGTGAGCGGATGAGTTTTCATTGTAATCACTATTGTTGGTGGCCATCTACAAAATTTAACAAAGTTCAATTTTAGTATTTACGATATTATCCATATTTTAATATTTAAAGCCCTTTTATGTGTCTTACACATTTTTAAAATTCTAGAATCCAACGTTTCATTTAAATAGTGGTTAGGTGACCTTTATCCTATTATTTAAATTAACAAGCTAGTCGACGTTTTGACAATTGCAACCCTTTGCACCTTCTATGGTGGGATCGACTTACACATCATATGTGTGGTCGGCACGTTTATCCCATCAACACCTTTGTAAACCATATTGTAGGTTATCCATTTAACATGGTTTGCAAATCAAGTTACCCTACTTGCACACACATGTGAGTTTTCCAACATAAGTGGTTAGGTGATCTTTATCCCAAAAATATGGTATCCTCAAGTCACAAGTTCCCTCAAAACGGTTAGGTGACCTTTATCCCATTAAGAGTTTCCAAATGACTCAAGTGTTATGCTAAAGGACGGTGTTAAACTTGTTTATAAAAGAAATTTAAAGTTTTCATAATCTTAGTTTAGAAAACTCTATGTACCTTATATTTGCATGCTTTCAACTATAAGGTACCCTATGGTTCACTTTTAATAAAACCTCTTTTATTAAAACCATTAAGACTTTTAATAACCTTTTATAAATTACTTAATGTTAAAGAACCATCAAATTTTCAGCTTGTTAAGTTGTTAATGAGTTTGTGATGCATATCCAAATATCAACCAAACAATGAAACAACAATCATCCAAACAAGCATAATCATACAAACATAAGTGCATAACATAAGGTCTTTCCTAAGGGTTAAATAATGACACATCATATGTGTCCATGAACTCCCACTTAAATCCACATCCAAAGCTTCAAGTGTCCATGCCTTTTATGTCCATCTTTGGATCTTCATCTTGTGCATCTTCCTTTTACAAAATTATATCCTAATACAATTTTCTAATAAAAAAATGCACCTAATCTATTTATTACATAAGCAAATGAATAAATAATTACAACCCAAATTACAAACACAAATATTACAACCCTTTTATGAATCAAAACCAACATGACAAAACACAATCAACCAAAACCAAACACATAAGGCCAAGGCTATGTTATGCACCAAAATATGAAATATATTCAACGTCCAAGAACAACAATGAATCCCTTATTTCAGCCCTAAAATTTCAGACAACATGAACTCAAATTTTAAGGTTTGTCCAAACAACACAATCAACCATTTGATGTAAATCTTTCAAGGTTTCTACTTAAGCATGCTAGATTAAACCTTGAAACATAAGGGATTCACTATATCATCACAAAACAGCCCTTATTAGGTTGTTAAAACCCTATAAAACCAATTTTACAAGGACTATTGAAGCTAGTTATCCACATATCCGGCTCTAGATGCCAATGTTGGGTTTGTTGGACTCAATATCAAAGTTGTTTAACCATTTAAACCTGAAAACGCAGCGTAATCATAGCTTAATAATATGTTTTTAGGAATTGAAATTTTAAAGCATATTACTTAGTAACAATAAACCCAAGAACATAGGATCAAATATATGTGAATGGACTAGCTATCAAGAAGAAATAACAAACAAATACAACCAAACACAACACATACAAACTACCTTTGTAGAGCTACTGAAAACCGTGAGATAGATGAAGAAAATGAAGTTCTTGAATGACCCAAAACACCAAGGAGAGGTGCCCTCAGTCTTGCATACCCACAAGCATCAAGCAAACATCTTCTTGCTAGGATTTGAACACCAAATTCGACCAAAAGAAGCTGCGAAATCCGAATTTTCAGCTTACTTTTCTTCAAGAAAGTGGAGAAGAGAACTTGTTCTTGATGGCCCTTTTGCATGTATGAGAGAGAGAGAGGGTGCAGTGTGTGTGTAATCAAGGATAGCACTTTTCAAGAAAAATGAATGCACACCACCAAAAGGGGCGGCCGAAGTCCCTTTGAAAAGGGTTTTCCCCCCTTAAAATTTTTATAAACTTTTGTTTTAACTAAATACTTGTTGAGTTATGAAATTAACTTTTAATTTTATAACTCATAAACACACACTTATATTATTTGATGTTATTTAACTAATCTAAATAACATTACAAATAATATTCTTGAACAAAATATGCTTATAAGTTGTTCCATCTCTTTTGCAATTTATTTAGAAAACCTATTTTCTAAATTGGTTTAATTATTTAGTTGCATGATCATATCATTAACTAAATAAAATTGATGTTTGCTAAGCTTGTTATTGGGTATGACCCGACTTGGATCATAACGTACTAACCACATCAATATTCTATATGCCTTGGGCATAAAGAATCCAACATAGCAATCTTACAATCAGTATTGTTGAATCTTTTGAGTATGTCCTGAACATACTTTGACGGACTTATGAAGATTCCATCTTCAACTTGCTTCACTTGAATTCCCAGAAAGAAATTGAGTTCCCCTATGGTACTCATTTCAAATCTGTCCTAGAGCCTTATCAAGCTTGTAGACATAATCAGGATAATCAGGATTTACAAAACCATGTGGTTGTTTGACATACACCTCTTCATCAATCACCCCATACAGAAAAGCACACTTGACATCAAATTACAAGAATATCCTAACAACTTCTAGTCTTGCTACAGGAGCAAAGACATCAGTGTTGTCAATTCCTTCTTCTTATGTGTATCCTTGAACAACTAGTCTAGCTTTGTTTTTGATGACAATGCCTCCATCATCTTTCTTATTCCCAAACACCCATTTGGTTCCAATAGTTGTCTTCCTATGAGGAAGAGGACAGAGGGTTCCAAACTTTTGGTCTTTTGAATTAAAGCAGCTCCTCTTGCATGGCTTCAACCCAACTTCCATCCTTTAGAGCCTCATCAATCTTCTTAGGCTCTATCTGAGACAAGAAACAAGAGTGAAGACAAACATTTGCTTCATGGGTTTGTCCTGTTGTTCTTACCCCAGTTTTAACATCTCTAATGATGTTTGTGCTACGATGAGATTTGTGGATCCTTAGCTGAGGGATCACAGCAAGTTACTGAGAGAGATCTAAATCAGAGAAATTTAGATCTGGCATTGATGCTTCTTCTACCACATCAACACATTTATCAAGAGAAACTTGATCCAATGAGTGTATGACATCATTGATATGTTCATCTAGGTTATCTTCTCTATTTGAGGATCATTGATATGTTCATCTATCTGTCTTCATAGCTTAATGATCCCATTTGGGACATGTATGATAAGTACTGCACAAGTCCAGATACTCTCTTGATTAGGACAACATCCCAGATTTCATCATATTTCCATGGCACTATCTTTCTTTCATTGGCATTGGCAGTGAGTGTGATTTTATTATACAGCTTGACCAAATTTGTCTTCACATTTATCATCTCCCGAACTTTATTACCTTCAGGCCATAGCCTATGAGGCATGAATTGTCTTGGTTCTTTTATTTTATGATGTTCAGGAGGAGCTTGATGATAAATGGGTAGAGAAGATGCAGGGTGAGGTCTGAAGACCTGTGGCTTAAGAGCATTTGCTAGCATGTTTTTGTATATCTCTTTTTCCATCTCTTTCATTTGAGATACAGTTCTCCCTGCATATGACCTATATGGGACTCTTGTATGACTCAACCAGCTTTTCACCTAGGAGTAGGTTATCTTCTCTATTTGAGGATCTTTGGGAAGATTCTTTACAAGCTCTTGTTTGTCTTTAATTTCTTTGTATCTCCTGTATGTTTGCTCTTGTTCATTTTGCATTACCTCTTGAAAGTCTTTGAGCAAGTCTTTAACCTCAGACAGGTTAAGATGTATGAATGAGTCATAAGGGAATCCTCTAGTTGTTAATTCTATTCCCATCAAGGTTTGAGGATGATCTGTGAAGAGCTCTTGGATGTTTTGCAATCATATCTTCATCCCTTTCTTCTTCTTCCTCATCAGAATCACTCAAGATAATGATGGAAGCTAGCAACAAGGAGTTCATTAACTATTGACTGATTGCCCCAGTAGTCAATCTCAGCTTTAGCAACAAGGAGTTCATTATCTTTCTCCTTTAATTTCTTCTTTGTGTGATTAAGTTGTTGTTCCACAAACTTCACAGTCAGCTTTTGTGCATTATGATCTGACTCAAGCTTTTCAATCTCATTGTCTTTCTCTTTGAGCTTTTCTTTTAACTTCTTAGCTCTTTGCTTGGATCTTTCAATGAGTTTGTTATACTCAGTAAAAAGAATGACTTTGGAGTGCTCAATGTCCTCTTCTGTGAGCATCTCACTGCTTGGTTCAACATGTTCAATAGCAGTAGTTGCTTGTTCAGGTTCAGGTTCATGAGATGAAGTTCCAACATCTTCATGCTCATCTATTTGTTTGTGCAGGTGTTGTATCTATATTTCTCAAAAGAGATGAAAGTGTTTGCTGATCAGAGAGGTTTTGGCTATGTGATGGAGAGGGAAAATGTATTTGTTGAGGACTGAATGATTGAGGGCTGAATGGTTGTGGGCTAAATGGTTATGGGCTTAGAGGTTGTTGTGGTGATATTGGTTGATCTTGCTGTATGTTTTGGGCTTGGATGAATGGTGGTTGTTCTATGGTAGGTTCAGGCATGACGGGTTGTTGTTGAATGATTGGTTCAGGCTGTATGATTGGCTGTGGTTGAATGATAGGGGCTGGTTGATTGGCTTGTTGGAATAACATGAATGGCTCATCTTGTCCTGGAATTCTAAAAGCACCTCAGGAACAGGGATGTCATGATCAATCATATGAGGAGGTACAAGCACCTCATCCCCTTGGTAAATGCTAGATCTTATCCTATTGAAGACATACTCATTGAGGTCAACAGGCTGTAAAATAGCTCATTCTCTTGGGATGTTAGGCAGTAGATCATCTATTATCATCTGCAAGAATATTGGAAACATAAAAAATCTGTTCCTCACCTCTGTGATGTTATAAAGAAGACCATTGAGAATTTGAGAAGCAAAGTTAAATGGCCTTCTTGCTATAATGCTTGCTAATGAATAAGATTCCCTTAGGGATGTTGCATCCCAACTTATCTTTCTGTTGGTCATAGTTTTCTGATAAGTGTGCATCAAGAACCTGAACTGTGCACACATGTATGACGTTTTGATCTGCATTCTATCAATAGTTGAAGTATAGCCAATCTGCCTAAATACGTATAGCACCTAGTGCTCATCGAATTCAACAGGGCCTTGAGAATCTTCATCACCTAATTGCAACACCCTTCTTATAACTTCCTCAGAGATGATGATTTCCTGATTTTGCACAGTAGATATAACTACTTATTGATCATCAATCTCACCAAGGTGTGTATTGGTCCAAAATTAGACAATGTGATCTTCATATATATATGGTCTAAAGGTCATAGCATGCACAAGTCTGGTTTGTCTAATTGCTTGAATCATGTCTCTGTAATTCACTAACCTAGGAGAGTTAGGATCAAGAAATGCACAGATATTGTGATCTCTTACAGACACTAAATCAGCCATACCTGGACACATGTAGATATATATTAGTGATTATGTAATAAATGTGCACAATTGTTTGTAATGATGATTTGGTGATTAAGTGTTCATGTGTATGTTTGAATAATAACCACCTATGTATGTTTAGAACTTGTTTTATGATTGGAAATGAATAACATGAATGTTTTAATGATCAAATTAGTTTGAGTTTTACAAGTCAACACTGTTGTGTTTTGCTTGTTGAATTCTTTATTTGAATTTATCATCAACATTGATTACTCATACTGAATGATATTTTATCAAGTTTTACAAGTTCATATACACATACATTGTTCATTTTGTGATGTAAATTTTGAAATCAACTTTGACGTTTAAAAGTCAAACAGTCAATTTATGTTCATTAATGCTTATGCATTAAAAGATTGTTTGTGATGTTATGAACAAAATTTATTGTTAATGAAAGTTTGCTTTGATGTTTTTAAAGATGAATATTAATTAAAAAAACATGTTAATCTCATTTTGATCATTTTGAAAGATTAAACAGTGATTTTGTCTATTCTTTATCATGAACATCAAACCTGTTCATGATAAGCATGAACATTAGTCCCAAATCATCAAATTAACAGCCTAAATATGATCGACTAATGCTTGATTTCACATATTTCATGTTTTATTTGTTTAAATAACATCAAATTGTTCATTATTGATTGTTCATCAACTATTCAACTAAGTCGAACAATGCCTGAATCTCAATAAAATTTCAGAATGTTTATGTTTGATTAAGCACCCAAATTATATTGTTATACCTTTTCAATCAACTAAACAAGTAGATTTGGTGTTTCATTTGTGTAAATCGAACAGGGTGATTAGGGTTTATCGAAGGGTTTTGACTGTTTTGAAATTTTGACTAATAAACTTCACACTGTGTTTTTACTGGTGAAAAGTAAAAATTAGACAAGTGTGAATTATATACATAGTGGATAAATGTACATCCGTTGTGTAAACAGTGTTTTGTCTGTTCTGTAAAAATTTGAATCGTTTTGGTTATCCTCAGTGAGTACAGTGTCCGCTGTGGACACAGTGTCCGTTTTACAATTTTGGCTATACGCTGTGGACCCTATTGTGTGTGTACTGTTCACAAAGTGGATGAAAAATTTTGTTCATGCGTTGTGCATTTTACTTATGTACTGTTCACACAGTGGTTGAACACTTTTATTCATGCGCTGTGCATTTTACTTGTGCACTGTTCACGCAGCAGATGTGTTGGATTCTTTATGCCCAAGACACATAGAATATTGATGTGTTTAGTACGTCATGATCCAAGTCGGGTCATACCCAATAACAAGTTTAGCAAACACCAATATGTATTTAATTAATGATATGATCATGCAATTAAACCATTGCACCAATTTTAGAAAATGGGTTTTCTAAAATAAATTGTATGTGAGAAAGAACAACTTATAATTATTTTTGTTCATGGACATTATTTGTAATTTTACTTAAGTTTGTTAAGTAACATCAAATAATAATAGAGTGTGTTTAAGTTATATATTTAAAACGTTAAATATACAACTAAAAAGGGCTGATTTATAAAAACAATTTGAGAGTGTTTTAGGGGGGGAAACCCCCTCTCATCACCAAAATCGGCCGCCCCTCTTTAGGGGATTGGTTCCTTTTGTGTCTTGGTAATATAACACACATTAACTTGTAAAACATACTCTCCAACTATCATTCCTTCACACACATGCAAAGGGGTCACAAGAACTAGCATTTTCTCTCTTTTGGAAGAGAGAACTCTCGGCTGGAAGGTGTTCCAGCAGCTTGTTCCTTGCGATTTTTGGGTGTACGAATCCTAGCAAAAGGGTGTTGCTTAGAGGCTTGTGGGTATGGACACTTGAGGACATCTATTCTTGATGTTTTGGCCATTCAAGAGCAGCTTCTTCTTCATCAAAAGTCACGGTTTTATGCAGCTCCATCTCATGTTTTCCAGCAGCCTACAAAGGTAGTTTGTTAGTGTTGGTTTTGGTTGTTTATACTTCTTGATAGCTAGTCCATTCACATATATATGATCCTATGATTTTGGTTTTGTTGAAACAAAGTTATGAGATTTGATTTTCAGATTATATTACATGATATTAAGCTCTTATTCCGCTGCGTTTTCTTGTTTAAATGGTTAACCAACATTGTTAAAGGTCCAACAAACCCAACAGGATGAACACTTTTGTTCATGCAGTGTGCATTTTACTTGTGCACTATTCACACAGCGGATGAACACTTTTGTTCATGCGCTGTGCATTTTACTTGTGCACTGTTCACACAACGGATGAACATCGGAGTCCATCCTAGCCTCCACTCTGGTCATCGTGAATGCTCTGGCGCTTGCCCTCTGCTCCTCAGTTCCGGTCTTCTTCCCCACTTCGGAACGCTCTGCCCTCGGCTTTTTGCACTCCCTGCTCACGTGGCCAACTTCACCACAGTTGAAGCACCTCGCCGCTCTACAATCTCTAGAGATGTGGCGGGGCTTTCCGTACTTGAAACAGACATTTAGCCCCAGGCTGCGCTCACCAGCATGCCCCTATCCACACTTCCTGCATCTCTTCACCCCTGAGCCTACGGCAACCACCCGTCGATCATCCACCCTAGCCTTCTTGTTGTTTGCCGGAGCATCACCCCGTCCGAGCCGCTTCCCGTTCCAGTTCCAGTCACCACCACCTTGCTTACTCAGCTAAGCCACCACTACCTCCCTTTCATCATACAGTCTACCAGCCAAATCAACCACCGACCTAAACGTACTCAATCAGGCGGCGATCATGTGACTGCGGATCTCCACCGTCAAGCCCTGAATATATCTCTTGATCCTTCGTGGCAGGGGTGTCACCTGATCTGGCACCAGCCGTGCCATCTCGTTGAACTTGGTGGTGTACTGTTGATGTGTCATGGTTCCCGCTTCCAGCTACAGGAACTCCATTTCCACCTTGTCCAACTCCCGATGAGGACAAAACTCCTCAATCATCAACTTCTTCAGTTCACTCCACCTCATCCGGCCAATGTTGTCCCACCAGCATAAAGTCGAGTCCACAAATGAATAGTGGCAAACTTTACCTTCTGGTCCTCCCGGCACGCGCTGATTTCAAGAACAGCCTCCATCTCCCTCACCCATCGGTGAGCAGCAACAGCAATGCCATTACCAGCAAAGGTAGAGGGCTTGCATCTC
Organism: Flaveria floridana; assembly: GCA_018326465.1. NCBI lineage: Eukaryota > Viridiplantae > Streptophyta > Magnoliopsida > Asterales > Asteraceae > Flaveria > Flaveria floridana. The sequence continues at coordinate 1,810 of BJCO01827923.1, read as the reverse complement.
TGGAATGCCGCATAGTTACGGCCTCGTGTTACTTCCAGCATAGACTCTTCTTCCTCCTCTTCCTCATCGGTAGGGATAACCGTCTCGGTCTCGGGTTGCTCTCTCCCTCCAAAGACCTGTTATTATCCCTCCTCTCTCCTTCTCTAACAGCCTTAATCACTTCAATCACTACAGACAGCAGGATCGTCTGCATGACCTGATGAACCTCCTCCACCACGGCCTCCTTCACCGAGGCACTCAAGTTAGCACTCTCATCTCCACCCGCCGGATGAGGGGTCTTAGGCTCCTCAGGGGTCACCTTTTCAAACCTGGGCCTTCCTCTTGTGGCCCGTGGCTCAGCACCACGTCCACCACGTACTCCGCCTCGTGAAGCCTTAGAAGATCTACCTCCAGCCATTCCTAATCTCTATAAGATTCAAACACTAACACAGTCATTCAAGGTAATAAATCAGTTTATGTCAAGTATAGTAAGTCCCTAATTACAGTGGTCAGTTGTGATTAGCCACTTACCTTACTCTTCATACCCCCAAGCATTTCCTATCGTGACTACATCAGTATCTAAATCTACTAAGGGCAAACACATCAAATAACATGCGCACATAATACCGGTTAACATTAAAGAAAATATCTGATGGCACGTAGCTACTTGCACTGGCATCCCTTACCTTTGTCCCATTCTCAGTTTAAATTTAGGCTTCTTTTGAAAATATTTACCCATTTCACTTAAACTTTGACACTGATACCAACTTGTAAGGCCCCGTTCCCGAGCACCTCACAATTGGTCATTCATCACACATAAAACACACATTTATTTAAAATATCGCAGCGGAAATTAATAAAAACCATTTCATATATATTAATGAAAACTTTTGCAAAGAAATACAATAAGGTTAACAGTTACAAAATATTGTAATTGCATTACATCAAAAAAATGTCATTGTTATTCCAATGGATGCCATCCTCAAAAATGCCAAGTAGCTGCCTCGCGCCATCCTCAGCAACTTTTACCTGCCAACTGGAAAATACATAAAAGTCAGCGATGCTGAGTGAGTTCTAGTTTTATAAATAAAATATCATACTTTCGTTAAAACTTTTTTTTTCCTTTCATACGCGTTCATGCATTATACGTACAAGTAGAAAATATTAATATTAACTTTCATTATCATTCATTTTCCACCATCATATTCATAGCATGCTTTAATTTAATGCTTTTCGTTAACATTCTCTTACCTTTGTTCTCATTCTTTCGTAACGTACTTATTATCATTCTTTTACTTTCGTACTTGTTTACTTTCTTTCTTTCTTTCGTACGTTACGTCATTCTTCTACGTTCATATGGATTGATGAACAATACCCCGATCATTGTGCACGAAGCTGATACTGGACCTGTGGTAATTAAATCACGAACATTATGCACGAAGCAGATCCAGTCACCTAGGGCAAGTCATCTCTACCGTTCATTCAACCAATTGGTATACCCCAAACATTATGCACGAAGTTGGTGCTAGACATGTGGTAATTAAACCACGAACATTGTTCACGAAGCTAATCCAGTCACCTAGGGCATACCAAAGGGCCTTTTTAATCTCAATAATTGACCCTGTGTGCATCCTTTGTGGTAGCTAACCCGCATCACAGTTGAGCTAACGACAACAGGGTCGTGCACCTCCTTTCATTTGCTTGCAAGCCATTCTTTCGTTCATTACGTTTTACTTTTCATCATTGTTATCTTTCATTTCGTTACGTTATTCTTTACGTTCTTTCATTCGTTTGTCATACTACGTAAAGTAATAACATAATATATAACATA
>BJCO01827918.1:0-21227 GCA_018326465.1 Flaveria floridana | reverse complement strand
GTTCTGAAGGAACATCAGAGGAATTTGATTCCTGCCAATCAACATAAAAGGACTCTTGAACGATACGTGTTCTCTTGTTATATACACGATAAGCCTTTTGTGAAGAAGAGTAGCCTACAAAATAACACTCATCAGACACAACACCAAATTTTTTCTTCTGTGCTTGAGTATTCAATAGAGTGCACGAGCAACCGAATGGTCGAAAGAAGTCAATCAAGGGTTTTCTCTTGTGAAATAGTTCATATGGAGTTTTCATCTTATCCTTGACTATCAACACCCTGTTGAGAACATAAGAAGCACAATTCACCGCCTCGGCCCAAAAAATAACGGGTAAGGAGGATTCTTTTAACATTGTACGTGCAGCTTTAATGAGGGTGCGATTCTTTAGTTCAGCTACACCATTCTGTTGAGGAGTCCTCGCGGCACTGAACTATCTTAATATTCCTTTGGCTGCACAGAAAGAGTCAAATATCTGATTTTGGAATTCGGTACCGTTGTCACTTCGGATAGCCATAACCTTCCTCTTGCTTATCGTTTCAATCGAAATAATTAACTTCTGCAGCTCCTCAGTAGTCTCTCCTTTGTTAGCAAGAAATCTTACCCATGAATATCTAGAATAATCATCTGTAATCATAAGACAGAAAGATTTCTTAGCAATTGATTTAACACTTATTGGGCCAAACAGATCAGTATGTAACAACTCGAGGGGATTGGAGATGCAATTTTCAATTTTAGATTTGTGTGGTTTCTTATGTTGTTTTCCTTTTGCACATGCCATACATTTCTCAACCACAGAGAAGTCTTTTAAAGTAATCCCCTGACGAGATTGTTTTTTACTAATTTGTTTATAATTTTGAAATTAACGTGGCCCAATCTGCGATGCCATAGTAAAGACTCAGAGGTGGAAGTTTTAGACAGAAGACAGGTGACTGTAGATGATGGATCCTTTGATGTTCATGTCGAGAAGATATGTATCATGCTTCCTTGGAGCCCGTATGAGTACCATATTATCTGGAATATCAATCTCAGATTTCAAAAAGATACATTCATTAGACTTGAATAAGACCGAAATGCTTTTATCACAAATCTGAGAGACGCTCAACAAATTGAATGCAAGCTCGGGTACGTAGTTGACTTTCTCCAAGGTAAGCGAACCATTAGAAACTTCGCCTTGGCCTATCATTTTTCCTCCTTTCTTGTCTCCGGTAAAAGCAAAATAACCACCATTGATTATGCGGTAGTTAGACAATAAATCTTTAAGCCCCGTCATATGTCTGGATGCCAAACACTATTTACAAGCTTAATGGATGACTCCTGCAATAATATCAAGAGAGAGTTAACCAGGTGAAATGGGAACCCAAGCTTGAATGACTTTAGGTTTAGCTGAAAGAGATTTCTTACAAAAGAAATTATTAACTAATTTATTCAATCTACTCCCAAATGAATTTCTATTAACATGTCTATGATGTAGCTGAGGACAGTGCTTAACAACATGATCATCTTCACCATATTGAAAACAGTGTGGTTTTAGTCTATATTCATTATGTAATGAAGTAGGAGGATTATCTATGCATATTTCTTCATCACATTCAGATAATCTTGAGTCATCATCACTGTATACCTCATCCATGTTAACAGAGCTGACTTTATTTGAAAAAGAATGATTATGTACTAAAGAAAATAAGGGGCTATCTGAGATACATATGGTACTAGTACGACTAGTACTTGCCTCAGATGAAGATATAATTCTGTCATTAAACACAGAAATTTTAGCAGGGATAAATGATGGAATGTGGTGAGAAAAGAATTTTTCAAATGAGTTAGGTTTTGTTTCCTCATCACTTTTCACAGTATAATCATTTAAAGAATTAGAATCAACATCACGATCCACAACATTTAAAGAACAAACAGAAACATCACTAGAATAGAACGAAATAGAGTCTTTTACAGCATCACTAGAAACAAAGACTGAATTTAAACTAGAGTTATGATCTAAAACAGAATGCTGAGGTTCAGGTGTACTAAGACTAGAGCATCCAAGCCCTCTAGTTGGTCCATAATCGTAGTCCTCACGAACATGCATAGGATTCACACCTTCTAAACCTGTAGACGGACTGTTAGTATCTATTTGGATTAAATAATTAGAAGGACGAGGGACCAGCATAGGTGAATAACAGTAAGTACTAGGAGGGGGATAAACCTTAGCATTTGCATAGCCCAAACCTGTTTTAATCCTAGCCCCACATTGAGATTTACATAAATCATCATGTTTCATTCCCGATATGGTACATTTATCCAGTTTTGACTGAAGCTTGCTTGTCTCAAACTCAGCTAAAGCAACCCTTTCAGTCAAACTATTAACCTCAACATTTTTTTCCAAAACAATTCTTTTTAAATGATCGTTTTCTTTTAGGGCCTCATTTAATTTAACAAAATATTTTGACTCATTTATTTTAAGCTCCTCGTTTATTCGTTTCAAATCTTTTTCATTATCAATTAATAAACGATTAGCCTTATAATCCCTAAATAATCTGATTTTGCATGCAGATGAACACATATCTTGAATTACCTCATAAGAAAGTCCCATCACCACCTTCTCAGCTGCAAGAGCTTTTTCACATTGACATACCTGAGTACTCAACTTGTTTTCCTCAACAGTGGTATCAACATCAACATCTTTCATTCCTTGCTCTGTGGTTTGTGTACCTTGCTTCCCACCTTCCTTCTGATTTTCTTCTGTCAAACTCTTCATCTCTTCCAACTCTTTAATCTCTTCACTTCCAACCTTAAACTTCTTGAAAGGATCAAAGTCTTCCTCACAGTTCTTTTCCAACTCCACTACCTCAATCTCAGCTACTAATGCTTGATTAACTTCTTCTCTTGTTTCCTCTACTTCAGCACTCCAATCAAAGTTAGAGATCAATGAAGTTTCTTTCTTGTGGCCCGTCTCCTCTTTACCCCTACTGGCAGCCAATCTTGGAATTCTTGAATTGCTAGGATCAGTAACAATTGGCAATGGACATTCGCGTTTTAAGTGTCCCAATTGTTTGCAATTAAAGCATCTTAACTTGGACTTATCAAAACCCAGTTTGGAGTTAGAACTTTGACCTCCAAAATTCTTTCTACCAGTTTGTTCCATAAACCTTCGGGCTCTAAGTGTCAACATGGCCATTTGCCATTGAATATCAGTCTCTTCGAGATCATCAGGATCCACCTAATACATATCCTCTATTGTCATACCTTTACCTTTCAAATCACCAGCTACTAATGCTTCATAACTCTAAACAAACATCCCAAAAAGAGCCATTGTTTCAGCTGGAATAGAAGTTTCAACAGTTGCTTTCAAGTTCCCTTGCTCTCTTCCCATGTTACCATAACCTCCATTGTAATCCCCTGAATTCATTCCTCCTTGACGAGATACCTGCATTGAAGAGCTAGCAGCGGAAGACAGTAATGCAGCATTCTGAGAATAACCGGATGTAGGCATCATAGTCTGCTTAAACTCCCTCCTTTTCAGATCTAAATCAAAGGACTTCAGCTTGTTAATCACATCCATAAGCTTATAGTCAGCAAAGTTTCTTTCTTGTTTCAGCATTCGCACTTGTAAACTCCACTGAGGTGGAAGGGAGTCTAGGAGCTTATTGACTTGCTCATGATTACCCAACTGATCATCATACTTCTTTAAAGTACTTGAAACAGAGAAAAATCAATTAGTGATGTTAGTAAGGTCTTCATTCTTGTGACCTACAAATGAATTGAACTCCTTTTGAGCTTGGGCTTTCTTATCTTTCTTGAGATCCTCATTTCCATCATAGAACTCACACATGGCGTCATATAGAGATTTTGCATTTTTATGTTCAGCAAATCGATTGTAGATATCGGGTGCAAGGCAAAGTGTCAAGGCTCCGAAAGCTTTCTGGTCTCGATCAATCAACTTTTGATCCTTTTCTGTGAATGTACCACCGACAGTTATTGTTGGCTAGTGCGGGCCAACGATAATTGAATCCCATTGATTGTGGTCAGTGTAAAAGAAGAAGGCCTTAAGACATCTCTTCCAGTCTTTAAAATTATCCCCGTTAATAAGTCTTGGAGGTCTGTTGGGAGCAACACTCTCTAAGTCAGCAAGAGTGAGAGAAGTCATCTTTGACATAGTAATATCGCAGAGCAAGAAGTAATTTCGTAGAAGCAGTAATTTCGCCGAAACTGTAATTTCGCTGGATAGTTTCGCAGAAGCTGGGCTTGCCGAAAGAAGATTAATTTTGCTGAGGCTAGATTCACAAGAAGAGGACTACTTTCGCTGACAATTTCGGCATCAATTTCGCTTGCCAGAAGCAGTAAATTGCTTAGTTTCGCTGTGAATTTCGCAAGAAACAAGTTTGAACTTTCGTTCAAAATACTTTCGGCAGCAATTTCGCTAGTAAGTCAGGCTTAAACAGTGGAACTTTCGTTTAAAAATATCTAGTTTCGCAAGAAAGTAGTAGTAGTGAAAGTAATAGTTTCGCTGGAAGATGCAGTAGTTTCGCTGGTTGAACACAGCAGTTTCGCTGGATGAACCAGAAAACCCTTTAAACCCCAAAAACGATCTGAAATCATCCAAATCTCAATGAATTTGAAATGGAATGATTCACGAAACTTCCCCAAACAATAACAAGCAAGATTCAATCAATTTCCGTGACAAAAACACTCTGTTTTAATATAGAAATGAAGAAAAATTGGTATTGAGCAAAAATGACCAAAAACCTCAAACAATCAAAGAGCACTAAGGCTCTGATACCATATTGTTGGTCCATTTGATCAGTTTTACAGTGCAGAAAATAGTTTGAATCGTTCAATACCAAACACAAACAACTCACACAAAGATTTAGTGAAATCAAGAAGACCAAAAAGTATTCAAAGATGATTCAATAAGCAACAATACACAAAGAAATGAAATAAGCTCAATATATTCAATAAACTCCAGCTTACAATAGCCTCTTACAACAGAAATATTCGATTAGGGTTTTACAAGGATGGCCAACAATGAACACAATGAAATCTATATAAAGCAGTCTCAGTTTCGCACACAGTTTCGCTACAAGCGAAACTGTGCTGCTGATACTGTAGTTTCGCCCGGCCGAAACTGTAGTTTCGCCGGGACAACTATTAGCTAGCTGTGAGCGAAACTGCAGTTTCGCTCACAGTTTCGCTAGACTACAAAAAGTTAAACAAGACATAACAACTTACAAACGAAATCTAACATTAATCCTATTATATGGAAATGAAAACAAATACAAATCTAAGGTGAGTCCAACCTATACATGATCTTCAGCCTATCGATCGATATATCTATCTGTCAAAAAAATTAAAATAAACGTGACACAATTGTAAAATTCATTATCCTAATTTTCTCATCTCTCTATATTATTAATAATAATATTCAATACTATAATATTACTCATACTATTTTTAAATTAAAAAAATATATAACTTAATAAATTAAAAATCTATATTTTTATTAAAAGCACATTTTTTAAAAACGATAGTTTTATAAAATACAGAATACAAAGAACTATTTTTTAATAATTTTTCTTAAAATAAAATATTTAAAAATCACAATTATTTTATAAAACAAAAGTTTAAGAAAAATGCATCATTTTCTGTTTACTTAAAGTAACTATTTATACGTTATTATAATTATATTTTATCTTTAAGCATGATTTTATAATTTATAATTTTTTATTAGTAGTTATTTAATATTTTATTTAATTAAATGCGTGTAAAACATGAAGACTAACCTAGTTAATTAAGTGAGAAATATATAAAGTTGCTAGGGAATGCATGGATAGGTATTAGGTAAGAATGAAAGGTTGGTGGGCAAAGATAAAAGGCAAAATGATATGAGGCGGTTTTGCCGTGAATCAATCTCATAGAGGGGGACTGGGGAGGGTTTAGACTTTAGAGTGGTTGAGGAGAAGAGAGCGAATCGAAGATGCCGTGCCTGAATCTCTCAACAAACGTCAACTTGGACGGAGTTGACACCTCCTCCATCCTCTCCCAAGCCACCTCCGCCCTCGCCAAACTCATCGGAAAACCCGAACCGGTATACTTATTACCAAATCCCTCTCTCTCTACACACACGACACATATTCAATCTGGTCCCTGTGGTTCTAAGTTATCTGCAACAACTGTAACTCTGTAACCCCTTTCCTGCAACTATCAAATTGGGATTTCTTACGCTTGACCTCTAAATTGAAGAATTTTAAATGCTTATTAAACCCACTGTTTCTTCTCTTGTTAAACTATTCAACTTTTACACTCTCATCTTTAATGTAGTGAAATATAGAATGTTCTAAGCCCACTTCAATATAAAGAGTGATATGAAGATACTAGTTTTACTTAGATGTGTAAAACCCAGGCCCGCATTAGTGCCATTAAAGTTGTAAAATTTTGAACAGTTGTAGGAAAGTAAGATTCATACTCTAAGGTTCATATGGGTTCAACTTTTGGTTCAATGTTATATACAATTTAATATGTTAGTTCAATGAAATCTGTTCCTTTTGGTTCACTGTTATTGCTTCTGTTTTGGTTCATTGTTATATACAGTTAAATATGTTAGTTTAATCTGTTTCTTCTTGTTCACTGTTTCTGTTTGTATGCTGGATTGCTTATGATGTTTACTGTTCAATCTGTTCCTTTTATGTAGTTTTGGTCCGTACACTACAATTTTTTCTACTTGATCAAGACTTTTTCTTGTGAACTACTTTTGTGATTCAAATTAGATTTTATTGTATACTGGTCATGGCTTCTCAATCTTATGCTGGACCCTCAGCATAATTTTCCGAGATGGAAGTGTAATATCATGGTATTTAAAAGAAGTGTTAATTTGCATTACATGAAATGTTTCAAAATTTTATTTTATTTTAGTGGGCTTTTTTTCTTAGTTCCACGCTTTTATTGCGCTTCTTGCCCAGGCCATAGTACCAACCAATCGCCAAAACGTGCCTCACGCCTTCGATGGCTATGCTTGCGCCTAGGCCCAATGCGCACCCTTTATGCCATGAGTGCGCCTTTGACAACTATAAGCAAAACAGAAGCCATTAACAGTGAACCAAAAGGAACATATTTCATTGAACTAAGATATTTAATTGTATATAACAGTGAACCAAAATAGAAGCAATAACAGTGAACCAAAACTGAACTTCTGTCATTTAATTCCTTGGAAATGAAAGCGCAATTAATGGGCATCGCTTGGTTTTGTCGCCTAGGTCGCTTGGTTTTGTCGCGTAGGCGCTCCTGGCAAGTGCTTTTAATAACTATGATGTGTTGAAACTTGTGGAGCTGACTCGAAACACTTCTTGTCATATATTTTTATTTTTTTTTATAAATATTATTCTGCTATATTATTTAAACAGTATACTAGTTTTTTGAATAAGTTGTTAGGAGGTTTTATGCATTTTAAATTAGCTTTGGGGTGACTTCTATTTCTACCCATTTACTTTTTGTTGTTTTTTTTTTTCATTTCATCTATTCGAGATAAAACATGGCTCTCACGCATAATCTAGCAACCCGTTTATATGTAAATGGGCTGAAATCACTGGTATGTGGAAGTATGGCATGCTTAAGTTACTTCATAATCTTTTACGATCTTTTAGCTCGTGGTTTCGTTTTGTGCAGTATGTGATGATTGTGTTGAAGGGTTCTATACCAATTGCTTTTGGTGGTACCGAGCAGCCAGCAGCCTATGGAGAATTAGTGTCAATCGGGGGACTTAACCTTGATGTGAACAAAAAGCTGAGTGCTGCTGTTGCAGAAATTCTGGAGACCAATTTGTCTATCCCAAAGTCACGGTTCTTTCTCAAATTCTTTGACACCAAGGCGAGTTAATTTTCAGCATATGGATGTTTAAACATAGGTGTCATTTCATTTTCTCATCTTAATTTTTGTGTGTATTTAGGCCTATCAAAGTCAAGAAAATGCACAGTGTCTTCATGCTTTACACCAGTCCTAGATCTCATGTAAATCACCCTTCACTGTTTTACAATCTATAAAAACATTTAGATGGTTTTCATATACTACTCCTGTCCCAGACAATAAATGTAATGTTTGTTGGGATACATACCTGAGTGTTTAGCTATAGATGCCGATTTCAACCCATTTAGATGGAAGTAGGTCGAACTGGGTTCTCTAAAAGGCCCAATTTAAAGTTAAAACTTAAAAGTGGAGCGGGTCAAACAAGTTTGAAGTCCCCCAAAGTTTTATTCAAATGTTTGCAACCTCTGAATATGTTTATTCAAACAAATTATATAGTTTTTATTATCACAGTTAAAATATTAAAGATTTATGGGTTTTGACCTGTGTGTCCATTTTGGGAAAACTTTTTCCTCTATTTGGTTTACATGAGCAATAAATATATTGTTTTCTTGCAAGTCGAAGACTATTTTTTTTTATTGATGAGGTTATTGCGTTTGGTAGGGTTCTTTCTTCGGGTGGAATGGCTCCATCTTCTAAGCATCTGAAGATGGATTCATCTATCACTTTATTTTGTGCCACTAGCATATTAGGTCGACCTTTCCAATACTATTGTTACCTACTGAGTTAGTTCACCGCGTCAACTTGCTATCGTCAACTGTTGAAATCCCAACTTCCAAATTAATAAAAGTTTGTGGCTGCAGTGGTGTTGTTTTGTAGTTTATACTTTCTTAAGAATTATTATTGGTGTTATGAAATATATTATACTTGTTTATCAATCTGTGCACCACACGAGTTGAATGAAAATGTTAAATTAATTGTTAGAAATCAGTATTTACAAAATATAAAATAAACTTCTCATACAATATAATTAAAATTACGTAAAATTAATTACCTTAAATAATAAAAAAATAACAATACTTTAAAAAAATTTTCTTGAAAAACGTTTGTTTTAATTTTTATTCAAACAATATCATTTTTTGGAAAAAAAGTTTTTTTTATTAAAATATTTTAATATTTCATAATTTTTTTAAAAAAAATTATATTTCTTTTGAAATTTAAAAGAAATATGTTTTTTATTTATGTATAAAAATATGTTTTACAATTTGAAAAGTATATATAAAATAATTAGTGTTTATTATCATCATTTAAAGATTGACTTGATATGATAGTGATATATGGTAAAATGATAGTGGGAAAATGACAAGTACCAAATTTTTTTTTACTTTATTAAAAAAGATATATTTTATGCATCTTTTGAATAACTTGTGTTATGTATTAAAAAGCTTATCAAATAGCTGTCCATGATTTTTACTATAAAATAAAGAGTAGAAAAATGTTTACCAATTATTTATTTTTAAAACGGATTAAATATTACTTTATTTCTTTTAAAGACAAGGTTATGTTAATATCACCCTTATGTATTAAATATTAATTTATTTCTTTTAATTGAAAATTCATAGATACTTTAAATTTATTTTTAAATCTATATTGTAACGAATATACACCAATCTAATGGTTTTACACTTTCACCACTAGATTTAATCTTTCACTCATTTAATATTAAATTTATTAGTTATTTAAGTAACAACTATTAAGTCATGAAACGTGTAAGGATTACATTTAGAAGCTGATATAACCAAAGAACTCATAACATGCATATGTAAAGTACAAGTACGTTACTTTGAAAGATCTGATACAACTCAATAAATTACACTAAGTATTAAATCTTCCGAAGCCAAAATACCAAATCTTCCGAAGACAAAGATAAAGTCTTCCGAATCTTCAAATACAAAGTTTTTCGAAACCACGAGGCTGATTTTTTTTCAAAGACAGAGAAGACATGCTTTTTCTGAATCATCTTTTTGATAAAAACTGAACAACTTTCCACTGACACCTTAAAGACTCATCAACTTATATGAGTTGGTGAAAAACCCATACTTTTGTCAAACCGTAGATTAAGGTCTTGATTCTTGTAATACCCAACTTCAAAAATAAAGATGTTATAAATAATTATTGGAGGACCATTTCTTCCATGCTGATAGAAGTAAACTACAGCACATCAGATATAGAGTTAACACCTCTCAACCCTAGTATTACACATGTTAACTCTATAAAATTCCAGCTGTGATCAATCTTTCCTACAAAATATATCATTAACAACTCCAATCAACATCTGAAAGCTTTGAAAAATTCTCTCAAACATCACCCTTAATCTGAACTAAAAACTATTGGGGAAGAAATTAAAGATTTGAGTGATGTGGGATTAGTGTTGATAAAAAATATGAAGAAAAAAGAAGCTACCAGTTGCAACATCTTTAAGTTAAACTCTCTGATCTGAGTTAGTCAATCCGCTTCACATGCACCATGATGGTTCTTCTCTGCTGATTAATTCCTTGCAAGGATTACAAATAGATGTTGAAGAATGGATAATTAGTGTTTATTAGAGAACATCATGGCTGCAAATCACATTTTTGTGGTGTTTATTGCTGAATCAAAATAACTCAGATAAGATATTCAAAGGTTTCCAATCATCTTTAAGTTAACATCATAGTTTGGTAAGAGATTTAAGACAAAGCTCAAGAATTCTGTGATATGTATGATTCAAGATAAATTAGGACTCAAATAGGAGAATTTGTGAATTTGCAGGTTAAATCAAAGAGGAAGTGAACACTAGATATTTTCAAGTAACTTCACCGGTAAGTATTTAACCTAATAATGGTTATTTAAGAAATTTAAAGATAATATAGAAGATATAAGTTTAAAATATATGAATAATGAATTTAGTTTGAAATATAAAAAAAAAGCCCAACATTTTTCAAAATTGTCATTTTTGTAAGTAAACATGATTTAGAGGAATTATATTTTTAAGTTGGACATTAATATATAAGGATTTCCAGGTGAAATTGTATCTTAGACAAATAATACATTAAAGTCTTTGTAAATGTAAAACCAGTGCTAGGATCTAAGGCATACAAGTGTTATATGTGGTATAGGTATACATGAAGGATAAACGGTGGTTTTCGTAACTTAAACGTCGAGCAAAGGTGAATCATGTTAACATTTTTAAATCTGTGATACATGCTTGCAAATAAAGTGTAATTGTTTGAAATGCATTAGAAGTCTTGATTGAAGTAAAGTTTGCAGTGCAAAAATCATATAAATACTATGGACATATAAACGTGTAATCGATATTGTTTATATGCGTGTCAGGGCGCTAAACTTCAGATTTATACTTGTGTGTATATAGAAGTTGGATAAAAATCTCGCATTAATAGCTTGATAGAGTTGTGATGATTTATATGCATGTACTTTTACATTTCAAGATATGTTTAAATCTGCTTTGATAGAATTATATGTTACATGAACTCACCGACATAAGCGACGTCCCTTTTTAAGCATGTATTACAAGTGAACATTAGAGATAAATTTCTAGAACAAGAGAGATAGAAATGACCAGAAAACTAATCAACTAAAGAATGTTGTACTAGTAGTTTAATCATGCTTTTGTTAACTTAAGTTGTTTTCTTTACAAGTATGGTAATGTATTAGTCACATGTAAGAATCTTTTGATCCTGTGAAAAATATATATAGTTTCAGCTACAAATTTGGTATTAATCGGTCACATTAGCCCTATGAAAAGTGAGGTGTGACAAGTCTGTAACTTTCTACTTTTGTACTTTTAACCTTTTTGTATTAGATAAGGATGTTTGCTATGACATATCATAGTCACTAGTCAAAAGGCAATCAACCTTTTGATTTTACATTGATCTTGTTGTCTAGATTAGTGGTTCCAGCTAACCTTTAAAGTATAGCTGACTGTATGATGTAGTATAAAGTGTCTCAAGTACTTATCATTTCACTTTAAGCTTTGTAACACTTTGTATGAACTGAGAGCAATATACATCATTTTTGAAAACCATATTATTGTGTTCTTGCTCTTATTTTGTTCTTTATTTGTGTTCTTTGTTTCATTATAAGCCGGTTCCCTATTTGATCTGTTAAGTGTTCTAACTCTCCTAACACTTTGAAACTGTTACATTGACCCCTTCACCGGTCTTGCAATTGGCATAAGAGCTTTTTAGTATCTTGATTGTAAGATCTCACCATCTTAGATCTTTTTAGTTTCATAAAAGACTTACCAGCTCAAATGGTAGCTCTCACAATGGCTGATATGGAAGCTAATACCATGACAAAGTCTCTACTAATCACTACTAACGACTTTGATACTTGGTGCCAACGTATGGAAGGGTTAATCAAGTCTCAAGACAACAGGATGTGGAGATCTGTTGTTGAAGGACCTCACATCGCAAGCACCTTTTCAGCCACTACTGGAGGTGGGGTTATTTCAAAGGAAATGACTGACTATTCTGAGAAAGATTGAAAGAAAATTGATGTATATCAGAAAGTCATGACCGCTTTCCAAACTTCCCTTCCAAACTCTATATACAAAGGCTTTAAGAAGTACAAAACTATTAAGCAACTCTGGGATGCACTGAAGCTCATGTATGAGTGGTCTGAGGAAGCCAAAGAAAATAAGAAAGATCTTATAAAGCAGTCCTTTTAGAACTTTGCCAGCAAGAAATTATGACTCAACAATACTTTAGGTATGTTGAGATTGTAGATACTCTCATGGATATTGCAGTTAAGCTTGAGAATAGGGACATTGTGAGTAAGTTCATGTTCTCTCTTCCCAGATAATGGACTCACTACTATGTGGTGACTAAGAGAACTGAAAACCTCTCCACCCTTACTCTCACAGAACTGTATGGTATCCTTAGTGGCTACCAGATGGAGATAAACATGCAAAATCCATCAAGCAGCTCTTCTAGCAATCAACAGAGTTCAGCCCTCCATGTGGTTGAAAGGGATAGTAGAGAACCACATCATCATCTTATCTGCTACCCTGATAACTCACAAAGGGTCCTTTAATCACCTTCCCTGAGACACCAAGGGAGAGTTATATCCAAGGAAGCCCATTCGTAGAGACAAGCTCTTCTGAAGCCTTTGTGTCTACTGATTAAAGTTATGGCAACTTTCTCTTCACTCTTGAAAACTTGGATTGTATCCATCCAGATGACCTAGAGTATATGAAGATAGTCTAACAAATACAAGAGAACCAAAATACTTTTCTTTAGAAGTCATTGTCTTAAAGATTCCGAAGACTTCACTTTTGGATTCGAAAGAATTTGGTATTTGGGTTCGAAAGATTTAACACTTAGTGATTTTCTTCGTGCATTGTCAAAACTTCTGAAATAATTTTCTTATATTTCAGAATGCATGTTGAGGGATTTTTTATTAGTATCAGTCTTTAAGATTACTCTTACATAATTTTTATATACATAATTTATATTTTAAACTCCAGTCTATGTAGTATACACTAATAAATTCATATGCTATATATAGATAAATAAATAATAATTGATTAAAATTAAATATCAATGTGGGGTATAGTAACTACAGGACCGGGTAAGGGTGATCAATGCAATTAGTTTTACAATAAGGAGAGACTTACAACACTAAACAGATCAAATAGGGAACCGGGTTTAGTTTGATAATACTATGAACACAAGTAAGTATGAGACAGAACAAGAACAAGAACAAGTTCACAAAGGTACATGGGTTTGATAATCGATAGAGCTGGTGAATCTTTTCTTCCCTCGTAGGAACTCGGTCTCTCTAATACATCAATATGGTAGATAGATCAGGTAGAAGATCAGCCGCTAATCCGCTACTCTCGTTGTCTTCGATCGGCTTCAAAGCTTTTTTCGCTTAGCGCTTCCACCTATATTACTCTCAAGTTCTATTACAATTGTTACAAAGCATAAAGATAAATACAAGATGTAGGATCGATATTGGTCACTTAACACAAGTATTCTCTCTTGTCTCAATGATTTACACTCAAATGATGATGATGCAGAATCCTTTGAGAGTTGATAATAATATACTAAGTAAATAACATATAAGAAATGGTTTTCAAGATACTTGTATATATTACTTCTCAACTCAAGGTGTACAAGACTCTTACAAGCATACTACTAAGTTTACAATGAGAACTACATATACTACTATCTACAGCCAGTTATACAAAAGATTACTAGCTGGAAACTTACTACCAAACAAATACTACATTGTTAGGAGTAAGGTATCTAGAATAAAATACTATCCTAGATTAGATAGTCATGACATGTCCATGACTTACCTTTTTGCTAACTAAACATGGTAACTGTACTAACTGATAAAGAATGAACAGTGGAATAAAGTATGGTCAACTACATGGGCATGTGAAAGCACTATGCAGTATATCAGAGATTCCAGCGTCTTGTCAGAAGGGCCATACTTATATCCACTGGTTCATAGTAGGTTCTTCCGAAGGTAAACTGGCTTCGGAAGAACAAGTTCTTCCAAAGCCACTTATACTTTGGAAGAGTTTACTTCTTCCAAGACTTATGCTAATCTTCAAGACTTTATGCTTCGGAAGTCATTTTCTTGAAATCTTCTAAGTGTTGATCTTCGGAAGAGAGATGACTATGTCTTCGGAAGACATGATTTCTCTTCGGAAGTTCTTTTAACTTTAATCTTCGGAAGTGCAGCTTTTGCCTTCGGAAGTCTTTCACAGTTGCACCAAAAATGTTTTAAGTGTTGTTTTGATTGCACCAGCCTTACTTGATACAACAAACTTTCCCTAGGCTGATGCTACCAAAATATCACTGTCTTCTGCTTATCAAACCTTTCAGCACCAGAGAAAGTAAATATCTATCTCTCTTTGTTCTTTTCAGAGGTGGTGCTGAGAAGTTGGTACAAGTCCTTTGTTGATAACAGATCCAGTTTGTTACTTTGGATAACATGTACCCTTTGCTGTGGCCCTCAGAAGAGAGTTAGTTGACGGAAGTTATAGTCATACTCCTATCTAACTATAGGTTCCAAGTCAGAGCCTTCAACAATTTATAGGAAAGTCTTCCCCTTGATTGATCCTTCCTTGTCTACCTACTCTCTTTGTTTCAACTCTTCTTCTTCTCATGTAGTCAACTCAGCAAGGCGAAGGCCGCTCAGATGATTTTGAGTGTGAGCAACAGTCTGAGAGTCGGAGGGGTTGGAGAATGGCTTCTCTGCTAACTTAGAAATATCAAATCTGCTTGAGTGAAGCAGAGATGGAGTGTTAAGTCTGTTGACTTCGCCATTCTCTCTTTCCACAACAAAGTTAGGAGAAGAGTCTTCAAACCTCCATTGGACAATTCTCTTCCTAGGAATGAGGGGTTGATTTGGGAGCTTTTTCCCCTTCCCGTTGTCCAAGAGAATTACCAGTCTTCTTCTTAGCTTCTTCTATTTTTCATTGAGTGAATCAGAGTTAGTTGCCAAGAGCTGAAGTGCCTGGTCCATAGTTTCCCTAGGCAAATCAAGAAATGCTTCTTTTGTGAGAGAACTGGAAGAGGCATCAACGAATGTTAATTTAATGGAATCCTCTTCATAGGAGATTTCCCTCAGAGTAGTACATTTATGAGCCTTTTCTTGATTTCCTTGAATTCCTCCAAGGTCAGAAGTTTACTTGACTCAGAGGGTGGCTTGGGTGATGAGTGGGTGGTTGATTGTTGGGTAAAAGAGGGTTGAGTTCTGGGGAGTGTTTTGGGTTTTCATTTTAGGTGGTGGAGGTGGTTGTTGTGAAGCAATAGGTGAGGATGAGGGTATGGCTAGTGGTGTAGGTTTAGGGGTGTAGGGTTTAATGGTTGGTTCAGTTTTTATTGGGAAGGGAAAGGGTGTTGGCTCTTGTTTAGGTTGGGGTTGAAGTTGAGGTGTAGGTTTGGGTGTCATCCTCTGAGAACTTGGGTAAACCTCCTTCATTCTTCCTGAGCGAATGTTAGCTTTTATGTCACTGATATGTCGCTGCCGGGTCTTTTTAGTCATGTGGCCAACTTGTCTGCCAGAGAAGCCAAGGGCTCTAAGATATGCTTTCATCCATGCTTTGTCTCCCATCTTCTTGGTCGCTACAAGTTGTGCTTTTTCTTCCTTCTTCTTCTTTTCCCTTACCTTTTCCCTGGCTGCCTTTTTCCTTTCCTTATCCATTTGATCTTGTCCTTTATGGAAAAGCCACAAGATCGGGTCATTGTTATGGGGATTCAATTCTTCAAGAGAATATCCCCTAGAGCATAAGAAGGCAATCCTCTCTTTCCTCAACTATTGCTCTTTTTCTTCTTTCTTTCTTTCTTTTCTTCTCCTCTTCCAAGGCCAACCTTGCTGCTGCTTCTTGTTCCTTCTATAGCAGGGTTGCCTTTTCTAATTCCACTAACTTCTCCAGTGGAAGAAGAAGCACCTCTTCACTAACTACTCCTAGATTGACAAGCTTGTCAATCACTTCCACTCTTTTCTTATTGTTGATAGCCTCCTGGGCTGCTGCAGCTGTTTTGCTACTTGCGGCTAGTAGCTTCCTAGTAATGAGTCTACCTTTTGTTTTAAGCTTTTCCATCCTTTCCTCCTCTAACAGTTCTTCCGCAGTCATCTTCCTTTTACCTTTGATGTCTTCGAAAGCTTGAGCTTTTGGAGATTCTAGTTCAGAGGATTCAGGTTGGTGAGTGGGAAATTGAGCTAGTGGTGATGAAGGTGCTTGAAAGAGATGGGTTTTAAGAAAGTCTTCACTATTTATCTTAGAGGCTAACTCAAGAATAGTCTCTATGATAATAAGGTCATCAGATAAAGATGATAACCCAATAATGCCTTTCGCAGCTTGAATCTTTGCTTCGGAAGATTGGATCATTGTTGCGGAAGATAGATGTTCAATGTGGACCTTAGGTTGACCAACTCCTTCCTCAGTGGTAGGTGGTGCATTCAACCTTTGAAGCTATTCAGCTCCAAAGTATGCCACAATAACATCTGGTGAAGGTTGTTCAAGTAAGGAACTCATTAGGAACTTAGTTAAGAATCTGTTAAGATCCATGAGCATCTTTGGGTCCACTTGAAGAATGATAGGAGGTGGCTCGGGGAAAACACTTGCCTGTTAAGATATCTTGAAGAAAGTGTTGAAAGAGCCAAGCTTTGCTCCACATGTATTTCGCCCTGAACATCCTTCCTCTTTTTGGTAGCATTATATTGAGA
Source organism: Flaveria floridana (assembly GCA_018326465.1). Lineage (NCBI taxonomy): Eukaryota > Viridiplantae > Streptophyta > Magnoliopsida > Asterales > Asteraceae > Flaveria > Flaveria floridana. The sequence goes on along the minus strand of BJCO01827918.1, from coordinate 4,193 downwards.
GTTTGATGAGCTAAATAAAGAAGTCACAGAGACTTGAACTGGTACATGCCTGACAGATCTCTGCATCTATGTCTTAGCTAGTTGAGCCTTGAGATATTCAATCTGAAGTTACTGAGTGGCAGACCTATTCTCTAAAGTCTTAACCCTTGATTCAAGGTTTTAGACTTTAGAAAGTAGGTGTCTTATGATGAGTTGCATACTTCCCTCATCTTCTTTAGAAGAATCACAAGGAGATGAGATAACATACCGTGTATCTTAATCTTCACCACCAGATATGGTTTCTTAGCACCCTGGTTTCCTCTACGAGGTGATGTCTCTTTCAGAGTCATCAACAGGCAGAGTTGTCACAGATTCAGTCTTAGAGATGTTACCACTGTCCTGAGAGTCCAATGAGACACTCTCAGTAGTGGCAGCTAAATCTACAAGAGTCCCATCCACATTAGTGGGACTCACCTTAGTTTGGCTATCTGATGAGGGCTAGAAGTCAGAGGTTTCTCTAGGCTTAGTTGATCTTTAAATGTGTGTTGTAGATCAACATCATGGCCTTGGAGGAACATGAAATCTTCATCAGTACTGGTAAGTAAGCCAGTAAAGGATATGGAGGTTATGCCTAATGACCCGAGACCTTGATCAATGTCTAGAGGCATAGAGCCTATGATTTGGTTGTCCCTTTTTGGTTGCTCAGGGGAGTATAGTGATTCACCCTGAGGCTTTCAGTTTGGGTTTGGGGTTAATGGGATTGAGATTGAAGAGACTTAATACCCGTATTGAGGTCAAAGGATGAGGATGGTTGGACCTCAGACTGAGTGGGAGTCCATTTTTCCATTCTAGTCTTTTTGTGTTGGAAATGGGGAACTTGTTCAATCAGAGTAGATTGAACAAGGGTTCCCTTGGTACGTCTCTGATAAGTATACCTGATGGGATGGGTAAGAAGAATTGGCATCGCAGTGGTTGTGTCTAGTGTGGGTTCATCACATGTGGGGTTTACAGGGATGTCACCAGGAGCCATTTGCTCAATCATACCTGGAAGAAGTGCAGTATGTCTTCCAGTAAAGTTGGTGGACACCCTCTTCATAATCTTGAAGATGCCTGACCTCATGTGAGGGACAAGAAGAGTAGCTTCACAGATGAGCTTGTCTTGATCTAGCTCACAGTTGATTATATGCTGAATAAACCTGGGATACTTGTAGAATGTCTCCTTTTGAAGGTTTCCTCTGATGTTGTTCAACACAAATCTTGAATAGTTGAACCGGAGGCCCTTTACCAACCCATGAACTAGGCATCCTAAATCATAGGAAATCAGATCCTAACCCCCTGATTTGTTAGATAGACAGGGAAGAACTATGTGAAGCAGGAATTTCCAGTGGTAGGAAAAGTTGAATTTGTAGACGGTTGATCTGCTTACATCACCTCCATATCCCATTTGGGCATATGTGTCCTCCAAATTAGTTTTGGGGAATTTAGTAGGAGAGCCTTCATCATGAAGCTCTAAGTGCTCCCTGATTGTTTGTTCAGATATGATTATTTCTTGTCCACAGATCTTTGACCTGATAACCCTAACTTCATTCAAGGTGTCAATCTGACCATTTGCCCAAAATTCGGCCATATGGTTGGAGTAAACAGTGGGGTTAACAGTGAGGGCTGTGTAGTAGGTGGACTGGGTCAAGAACTGAATGATTTCAGAGAAGTCGACATCCTTTGAAGAATCAAGGAGTGCGACTTGGTTGTACTGGGGATTCAGGGCTATTGTGGAAAAAATTCAGGAAGGGTAAGGTAAACCGGGAGAGTGAGAGTGAAGATGAAGAAACACTTAGGGCTTGTGAATGGGTAAAAAGATTTAAGGAAAGAAGTCGGAATTATTTATATGGGTAAAATAGTGGATGGGTAAGGTGAAATGACAGTTTGGGGTATGATTTGATAGGAGTGGTAAGGATAAGACATTTAAATATTCCGACATTATTAAGAAAATCTTTACCTTTTTACAGAGTGCGGCTCAAAGATTTACGTTACATAGTAAAGTTTTCTTCCGAAAGTATGAATCTTCTGAGTGTAATGTCTTCCGAAGCGAAACTTAATTCTGAAGGTAAGATAATCTTACTTCTGAGAGTAAGAAGGCTTTCCGAATGAAAAGTTTTATCACTTCGGAAATAGATTTGACAACGGTTTAAATGTTCTTCCAAGGGTTAAAACTTTTCCGAAGATAATACAAATTGAGAAAAGTTTCATTCGGAAGATAAATACAGACATACTCCGAGGGAAAGTTTCTCTTCGGAAGAACTCATACTTAGTAAATTTAGAAGAAATACATTTTCTAACAAGGCTTAGATTTATGACATAGACAAAACACATATTAAAAGGTTTTTCATAGGAGATAAGTTAGTTAATGTTTATAATCCCAATAGCTATAATCAGATATTTAAATCTTTGTTCATCAAATGCTTTTATGAACAAATCAATATATTGTTCATTTGAGTCAACTTTGACTAGCTTGATCAGATTTTTCTCATGAATATCTCTAATAAAATGGTACATGATGTCAATGTGCTTTGTCTTTGAGTGCTTGACTGGATTTTCTATAATGGAAATGGCACTCTTGTTGTTAATATGACTAGGAGTATCCATGAAATTTAAGCCATAATCCAACTTCTGATTTTAAATCCACAGCAGGTGAGCACAACAACTAGCAGCAACAATGTGTTCAGCTTTAGCAGCTGATATTGAAACACAAGATTGCTTATTGCATTGCTAGGAGATAATCCTTCCACCAAGAAATTGACATCCTGCTGATGTTGATTTCTTGTTGATGTTGCAGCCACCATAGTCACTATCAGTATAGCCGTACAGATTAAAATCTTGATTCCTAGGATACCAAAGACCCAGCTTGGGAGCTCCTTTAAGGTATCGAAGGATTCTCTTGGCAGCAACTAGATGAGACACCTTTGGGGTAGCCTGATATCTTGTAGAAATGCACGTTGCAAACATAATATCAAGTCTACTTGCTATGAGATACATCAGAGATCTAATAATTACCCTATACTGATGTTGATAAGTATCCTCCCCCTCGTAGTCAGGACAAAGATTGTGATTTCTGGGTATAGGTGTCTTTGCTGGCTTATAATCCTTCATTTCAAATCTTTCTAAAATGCCACAAACATATTTAGATTGATTGATGAAAAACCCATCTTTTATCTGCTTCACCTGAATTCCAATAAAAAAGTCCATTTTCCCATATAACTCATCTCAAACTTCTTCTTCATAATGCTTTCAAAGTCTTAACACATTTGGATATTTGAAGAACCAAACATGATATTATCAACATAGACTTGTACTAGCAAAATGTCTTTTCCAATATTCCTTATAAATAATGTCTTATCAATGGTACCTTTGGTGTAATCATTCTTCAGGAAAAACTGAGACAAGGTCTCATACCACAACCTAGGTGCTTGGGGTAACCCATAAAGAGCTTTATCCAATTTGTTAGTACTCTAGAAAGTTTAACATTTAGTCTTAATATGTCTTTTACAATTTTGTCTTAGTATAGGGACTATAATTGTAAATAGATAGTTTCTAGTTTGTTAGTAGTATATATAGCTTACACTAGAGTAGAATCAGTAGAAGTAAGATTTTGTATGTATTGCTTTCTTACTTTTGTAATTGTCTTTTCTATATCAATGAAATTGTGAATTTTGTTGATATGTGCTTGATTTGATTACAATTGTTTGTGTTTTCATTGAATTGTTTACATAATTCATTACAGATTGATGCATTTGATCCTATTAAATGATATCAGAGCTTTCGGTTGAGTGTTTTTGAAGTTTTGTCGAACATAGAAACTTCAAAAATCCACTTAAATCTGTAATTGATTGACAATTCAAGTGAAACATTGTGAATTAAAGTTGTGTTTCATCATCAGAAACATGATTTGAAAGACAAATGGTAGTACAGTTCATCAAAATTGATTGAATCAGTGAAAAAGTGTTCGAAAAAGTTCTTGAGTTTACGAACTGCAATTTTGAAAATTGAGTGAATTCTTGATAATTACTGAAATTGATGCTAGAAGAATGATTATCGGCATTATATTGAACTAATTGAAAAGTTTCAGTTCAATTGATCAACATTTGAGGGATTTCGAAAATTCAGAGTTCGTTATATTCATATGAACATGATGAATGTGGCGCATTAGGGTTAAAAAT
>BJCO01827916.1:0-24445 GCA_018326465.1 Flaveria floridana | reverse complement strand
GTTGATAAACAATACATCGATATCGCACTCCCTACTCTCTAAAGTACTATAAAAACAAGAAAGGTAAAACTGTCCCACGATTAGCTCCTCTATTTTTGGTAAGCCATGATTAGCTCCTATATCTCGGGTAAGTGACTAATGTAGTTGACCCTATTTCTAGTAACAGACTAATTGAATTGACCCGAGGTGGCTTGATTTGTGGATACGTATCAATACTTCCGGCCCGGAAAATCGACTTGTCCTCAAGTCGAGATGAAGCGGTCGAGTGAAGCTTGGCCACCCTTTATCAACAACCCACGGTGGACGCCATTCGAGTCTTACAATGGCATGTGGTGCAATTTCAACGGTGCGCCAAGGTGGACGCCACTTGTGTCGTCCGGCTACACCTTTGTTCGGAGTCTCTCGCGTTGGTCCCCCGAACCCAGTTAGTGGAGAGTGAACTGCATAAGATTCATAACATGAATATGTATGAACAAGTTGTCTAACACTTCTAGAAGAATACATGGTCTTCAATGAGGCCTTCTGTTGTGTCGTGGGTTTCAAAAGAAAACACCAAACAAGCATGGATTTAATGTTTTGGTTGGGCAAGAAGGTGAGTAGCGAACCGGACGAGTTGGTCGTGAGGTGCTTAGGTGTAATATTTTGGTTTTGCAATACAGTTGGTGTTGGTAGCAGTGTAGATGATGCAATCGACGGGTTTGGTACCGGTTCCCTGTTTGGTGTTGGTTTTTGTAGTACTGTTGGTGGCTGTTCAAGGCATATTGGTGGTGCGAGGGTTTGAAGGCTGGTTTTGGGTTGGTGTTTGGTGCTAAAGTCAGGAAGAGTGAGAGGTGTAGATGATGCGAGTAGTGGTGCTTGGCTGCTGGTTGGTTTTCCAAACATGGTGATCTTTATCGCTGCAACATCCCTCCATAGCGGTGTTGTGTCTCTTTTTTCAGCCACCCTGTTCTTTTGATCCTTATCTGCTTTTTCATCATAACTGCCGTCTCCGAGCATCTGAGTTTTGATTGCTGCTATATCTTCCTTCAGGGGTGCCAAGATGGCGTCTAATCGTGCCAAAATGGCTGATAACTGGCCTGCGATCAGATCTTCTGCAGTGTTGTTGCCATCGTGCTGGTTGGTAGTGCTCCGGGTAGATGGTACCATCGTTTTTCCCGGCAATGGAACCAAATGATAGATACCGGAAATCGAAAGCTTAGATTTATGATTAAAAAGCCTGATTCGAGATAGGCTAAATCTCCGATTACAAGGTAAAAACCCTAGTTGATAAACAATACCTCGATATCCCACTCCCTACTCTCTAAAGTACTATAAAAACAAGAAAGGTAAAACTGTCCCACGATTAGCTCCTCTATTTTTGGTAAGCCATGATTGGCTCCTATATCTCGGGTAAGTGACTAATGTAGTTGACCCTATTTCCAGTAACAGACTAATTGAATTGACCCGAGGTGGCTTGATTTGTGGATACGTATCATAATCAAGAAGTAAGAGGGAGTTCACTGTACACATATGTACAAACAAAGACAAACACTAAAACCACTCATGTTGATGAAAAGCAAGAACGATACACACAATAAGCTTAGTCCATGCATGAAGAAAAAATCTAAATGGCCAATTAAGTGAACAAAACTAACGAAACATCATCAATGCAATATCACACCAGTGTACCGTATTTTTTTGGGCAAATCAAACAAGTTGAAATTCGGAAAAACAATTTGGTTGTACGCTAGGGAGGTCTACTTCAGAGGTAATACACGTACTCAAAAGAGACTCAAGAAGCAAGAGGAATTCCGGGAAGGTGTATTGAGATAACTACAGAAATGTATGATACCGCCAAAACGACAGTGAGGCTACCAGTGGATGACTCAAACTCATTTCTTGAAGAAGGGAAGCAGAGATGGACCAAAACTAACATGTGAAGACTATATTAGGCAGGATTTGATAGACTTGCACCTCTCCGAGGACATTATCACTGATAGGAGCTATTGGAGACGTCGAATAAAGGCTAGGAGTTCTACGAATGAATGTAAGTTGAGCATGGGCCAGGGGATCATATCTTTAAGCGTGTTTTAATTTAGGATGTCGTTAGGTTGCCTGTAGTGATACTTGTATATGGTGTAGTTATAGGTAAGCCTTACTTATAGGTGGCAGTAGTTTATAAGTATACATTTACTTATAGGTGTGTGTTTAGCCTTAAAGGTGCATGCACCTATAGGTGGCATGTGGAGTGTGTGATACATTACATTTTAGATTGTGTATGCCTTTATGTGATGCTATCTTCCACTATCGATGGATTTTTGGTGTGCACATGTGTTGTGTGTGTGTGTTATTGATTTAGCTTGTATGTTTTTTTCCTCTTTGAGTCAGGACCTCTCTCAAAGCAGCCTCTCTCAAAGCAGCCTCTCTCACCAACTTTGTTTAAACCTAACTTCAAAATTTCTTAACATTCTTTAGTGATCTTAAGTACTAAACATGTCTAATATATTGGTATCAACTATCAAGATTAAAGATAGCAAGAGAAGAATTGGGCTTGTGTGTGCTTTGTTGTAATATTTAAACATCTAGAGAGATTGTAATTCTCCATCCTTACCAGAGTAGAGAGAAGTAAAGGGGTGATCCATACCAAATGTCATAGGGAAAAGATTGGTTATCCATACCAAGAGTAGTAAAGTTAAGTCATTACTTAACTTAAGAGACAAGATTGTGCAAGGTAACTTCCACTTATTCAAAAGTTTAGATAACAAAGACAACTCTTTATTGAAAACCAAGGGGGAGATGTAAAGTGGACAGTTTAGCATCCTTTTAAATCAGCAAACATCCTTTTGCTCCCGACAACTTTCACAAAACTAAAATAAAAGTTTACAAATCAATGACTCCGAAAAAAGTGGTCACTCATGAAAATGTTAAGGTAAAATATTGTATTAGTAAATTTTTTTGCTCGCTTCACTTTGTTATCAAACTTAATTCTAACGTCGCTCTAATGAAATTTCAATAAAAGGCATGTGTTCATCCATATTTGGAAATGACTAGAGGCTCCCGTCTTTTTCTTCTTTAACTTCCTATCTTTTGTACATGGCACTAGCAATGAAAAGGCCATTCAATTTAGCACCCAATAGACGTGTGTGGTCCTCTAATGTATATGATCCGGAACGAGTAGAATAACTTTTCTTCCTATTTTCTTGTACACAATTTGGTATCATAATCATCAAGAAGAGTAAAGCATACTCGTATTATATATGTATCTTAATACATGCAAAGTGAAAAAAGGTTGGTTGCACTATAAAGAATATGAAAACCTTTAAATTGATGTCTACCTCATGTATTTATGGACATGTTGCTCCTACAATATGAAGATATGCCAACAACCGTAACTCTTTATATAGTAGTCAAAAATCACAAGGCACGCCTAGGCATAGTGCCTCTCTAACACAAGGCATAAACTTTCAAAAACTCAACTCACCTGTGCACCTTTGACCACGTAGTCGAGATTCAAACTTTTTTATCTAGGTCTTCACTATCTCGGTGGTGATGATGAACAACGAATCTTGCTTATTGTTTTGTAATATGTTATTAGAATTGAACTTTTGGTATTAATTTGACGATTCTAACATGCTAATTAGTTAGGTCTTCTATGATAATTGTGGGATGGTACTTATCTTTTTAGTTTTATGTGTCCGTTATATATATTTCTAATGATGCTTTTAATATGCTTTGAGACTTTGATTACTTAAGCCTATTATGATCTTAAAATTAAATAAGGGTTTATTTTTTATGTCAAATGTCAAATAACAACATTTTGGCATTGTTACAAAAAATTTCCTTACAAAATGTCATAAAACAATATTTAATGCACATTTCTTAGAACAAGCATGATTCACTAAGAAAGGCATACCAAGCAATGCAAGAACATAAAAATCATTGAACTTTTCTAGAAATAATACAAAGATTGCATACCACATGTGCGCACATTCAAAAGGCGGGCAGGAAGGTTTCACCTTGTAACCTCGGTGGATGATGAGAAGAGCAATCTGCAGACAAAACTTAGCCATCAATTATTAAAAAGACGATGCAAACAAAATTTAGCCATCAATAACTAAGAAGGCGGTGCAAAGACCATATGTGACAAGTCTTTACATTATAGACGTTGATATAAAAGCAAAACAGATACCTGGCAGGCTTTTTTTCTCATTAGAGTGCTGAAGTTGCTACTAACAGTCACTTGATGCAGAAGAAAATACAGAAAATGTCTGCGTTGTTTTTTATGTTCCCCATCTTGCAACGCCTCAAGAGACTGCAGAAATAGGCTGAGTACATTATAAAGACCACAAAATGTCTTCTGTGGTGCACGAAACAGAAAAACATAGAGGACTTGAAATTTAGCACAAGTATAGCAGACAAGCATGCCTGGAGAAAAGGTGGGAAAAGATCAAATATTTCTCTGTGGCTCTTCTCATCTTGAGTATGAAAACACTGACCCAGTAGTGTGTCACGCATTACACTTGGTGATAATGTTGCTCTTAACCAGAGCTTGCATCCTTTAAAGATAAAAATAAATAATAAATAAGAAGACAATAACAAATAAATCATGCAACCAACAATTCAAAATTATGGATATAAGACCAAAGGAAGACATACCAAGCATATCAAAAACAAGTCTAAGGCAGTTAATTGCAAAAGAAAACTCAAGAGAATCGTCAGATATATGGTTGAGCACAATGCTCAAAAAACTGGGATAGCGCTCCAAGATCCCTTCTTCAAAAGCATGAGGCTCTAGAAACCCAAGCCTTTATAAAGAACAAACAAGAACATAATAAGAAACCTAGACGTATTTATAATACTACATCACATCAAGCATATTATTAATGAAAGTAGAATGGGACAGTTTCAAAAGTAGGCAAAACCACTGCTCCCTACAATGCCTTGATACCAAGCCATACAGTTACACGATCCAGCTGCATCCTTGGCCTTGAGCTCCCATGACTTGTAGGCATGACTTCTGTTTCTAAAAATACAATGCATTTCTTGAGCAAGGGCTGTAAAGGTTCCAAATCCTCTGCACTCCTGGGTAGAAGAATAAAAACACCAGAAAGTCAATTTTGTTGCCTATCTAACATACAAATAGAAGCTCCATGAGTCTATCACCCTTCCCAAGGATCAGAACAGGCAATCCAAAAAGAAGAAATTTACATCCAAGAAGGTAACAAGTAAGAATGCATATACCAGATGAAGGCTCACACTACGCCTCCAACGATTATCCTAAACATTATTTGCTTGCTTGCTAGTTGCAAGAGTTTTTCCATGCCTCGGCTCTTTATTTTATAACTACTCTCATTACTGCTTCTTATAGACCAGTGTCCCATATAACTTCCTTTTACTTAAAGATGGGCCCTAGAGTGATCTCAAGATGTCACCATTTAAAAAGAACAGGTCACCCCAAGTCCCAAGAAGACTGCAATAATACATGAAAATAGTCTAGCATTCCCCAGAAAGTCATTCAAGTGAACAACCGCCAACCAACATCAAATATCTCACACAGCATACATAAAATCTTGCCGACCATTCACCATAGTGATCATTCATTATACCTCAGTTACTTGAGCCTTCGAACAAGAAGCGACAAGAAATTATACCTCAGTTTTCCCATGTTTCCAGCTAAGCGGAACCCTAAAGATCGACACCTCCTGGCCTTGAGGAAAAGTAGAGCATAAACTCCCTACACAAAACCATCAGAAAATATTCAATGTGGTTGAAGAAGAATTTTATGAAACAAAAGAGATAAGAAATGCATCTTAATGTTGTACTGGGTATTGCTGATGGCCTGCCAAAGTCAGTTCATGTGAATCCTCAACTGTTTCCATAAATATCTGAAACTCTGTGGCCAAGGATTGGTCATCCAACAAGACAGGAAACATTAACACCTGAAAGAGAACAGAAAGTAAAATCAAAAACTATTGTACGAGATATCTGATAGCCAGGCTTTAATAGCAAGAAGAATAAATAGATGGTATGGCAGAAAGTTTAAAAAAGCAAAAATTAATTACATAATTTGGGTATAAAGTAATATATAAAATCCAAGTTCCAGAAAATATTCAAGAATGTCTTTTGTAACCCCAGTAGAGAGTGAACTACAAAATCTCTAAGTATTATCCATGTACAGCTCTCAACTAAAGAAATTAAGTTCCAAACTCCAAATCCAGGCATACTTCTCCTGATTTTAGTTAATTAAAATACCCTTCCGTTTAAGAAAAAAAAGTGTGTAAGTGGGTTAGAGTTAATTGAGACATATTAGAAACCATAGGGAGTAAATCAAGATTTTGAGACCTTTGGAGGGGGGAAACATTGTTTGGATCAAACCACAGTGAGCAAATCGAAGTTTACTCTATATGTTATATACTAACTTCTTAAAATTTTGTAATGCCAATCAGTGGCTTGATTAGTCAAGAACTAATTAATTAGTGGGTTCACTAAATCAGTTTGTTTCTATGTCGATCAATGGAGTTATTTTAAGGATAGATTTAGTTTAGTTCATTCTTTATTTCATTTCCTAGTTGGGTTAGAATTATGAGTCTTGGTTGACAAGTTATTTAGCTACAAATAAGGACCATGGTTTCCTTTCGATTTTCTAGCAACAGAAGTCGAGGAGATAAGAGGTTGAATAAAAATACCACAGCTTCAATCAATGTGATCATTCAATTTGAGCATGGAAAGGTTCAAGAAAACTAGTCAAAGCTTAAGCCAGATTTCAAATGACGACGGTGGGGGAAAAACAAGTAAAGTGTTTTGGCTGATAAAGTCTCTCCAGATGATTATGTGCTGAATGTGGAGAGTGTTGCTAGTTCTCAGAGTTTCTCAAGATCCAACAATTCATGCCAGTGGGAACCAATGAAGATAGAGGCGACCATTAGGAGCAGACATAGCCATGATTGTGTTAGAGCTCGAGGAATACCTCTGCTATGACCCTAGGTGATGCTTATTGTAAAATACTATTATCACTTGTGTTATTTGTACGTAATGTTTAGAATATCCAGCTAAGTCTACATTAAACAACACTTTCTTAATTCTCATTCACTACGGCCTTCGTAGCACACTGCCACTATACAGCTTGATTTTATAAAAGCGAGAAACCAATCAAAAAATCACCCAGTACATGAGGCGATCCCCTCACATGCGCCTTAAAGCGCTTCAGTGTGATTTTTTAGCTTTACGTGCGCCTTTTTGACACCTTGCGCCTTAAGTCATCAAAAGCAAGGCCCTGAGGTCACCCGGCCCCTAGAAGCACTTTATAAAGCAAATATACGTAACAAAACGATCCAAATTTAGATAAACTTGAAAACTTTGAAGGAGTAAACGACAAAATAATTACCTCATACATGACGCTAATTACTTTTGCATTGTCTTTCATTGGATCATACTTCCCTTGTGCTATTTGTGTGTTCATCTCTTTCAATTGATTAGTCACCCTTTCTTCATCTAGCCTACATAAAACATCAAGAAGGGGACCAATTGAACTCAACTCATACTCCATGGCATATGTGTCCTTGGCTTGATGATGCTGACAAATACATTGCATGCAATCTTGTAATTCTTCAGAAACTCTTTTCCATAGAAGCTTGAGAGGAGAATCCTGACGATCATCTTTAAAGTAGTTGTAGAATGTTTCAAGCAGCGGCCCCATTATATCCCAGGAGCCGCACCAAATATGATTTTCTCTAGGAAGAGATATTAAAAAGTTGAATGCATCTGAGAACCTGAATATAACGAACTAAAAAAGATAGTACATTCTTTATTGGTAAATAAGTTCACATACAAAGTATATTAAACCTAGTGAGGCAGTGACTATCATGGCAAATTGATTACTAGCAGGAATCAGAAGTTATCGATATATACTGCAACGATTGATCAAATGTCAAAAGCCCCAAATGCTTTATTAGTGATTTACCCTTACATTGTTTGTGAATCCATATGCAACTAAACTGCCTATCAAGCACATAGAAAGGGGCAATTGCTTGCCTGGTACAAATCATCAAGAAACTAACCCTAGGAGACAAGTAATTTTGAGAAAATGGAGTCTCAAAAATCGTAATGAAATACTGACCAAGTTTCTTTAAGGCGACGGATGTGAAGTTGTTTTGAGTGATTGATTTCGTTTTCGTCGTCGTCTTCTTCTTCAATGACCCTCCATCGATTTAAGAGCTCTATTCTCGGGACAAGCTTCTTCGACATTTTTCAAGCGTCACAGGCAGCGTTCAACCCTATTTCAGCGTACGTGAGGAAACAGACCCATCAACCTTCACAACCCATCCAAAACATATAAATAGCAAAAGGAAGAGATTTATTGTTAGGTTTTATTTATGTCAAGGAGTAAGATATAAAGGAGACCTTTACATAAACTACTTTATCATATTTCCCTTCTTCTCACATTTATAAAAAAAAAAAGTTTCATCTTCAGAAATTTGATTAGTTTTACTTTAAACTCAAAACTCTTCATCTTTTACAATTTAATCTCACAAAGTTTTATACTTTCAACTTCGTTCACCTATATTTTTCATATGTTGTAAATTTAATTTTACGTTCGTTCTAGGTTTTGCAAGTTAACACGACACAACCATGCATGTGCGATTTACCAATTTTACATTTCGTTCTAAATTCTGTAAGTTAACACAGCACAACATGCGTGTATGGTTTATCGTTTTTACGTCTATGTTCTCGTTTTAACAGGTTTGTCACAACGCGTGAGTCTTAAATGGATTTAGTTATATTTTTATATGTTTTACGCTTTGGTCTTACTTTTTCATATATAACACCCCGCAATTTTAATGTTGATGATCATTAATGATGGTGTGACAAGGTATTATTTTGCATAGTTTTACGCCTCCTGCAACGCGGGGAGCTTAATTCTAGTTTTTTTCTCATTATAAAATATTTTAAAAATTGATTCTGTAGGTAGGGCTCTCATTCACCTTGTTGACACGTAGGATTCATTCATTAAAAAAATTGTCGTGTCTGGTAATCAACTTTGGTGGTCTATATATATTTTGAAGACGTCTCTAAGCATGTTTAGGTGTGTTTTGACAGTTTCATATATGACATCCATATGACCAAATTTTAAATTTTAAATGATTGAAAGGATTAATGAAACTTTCAAATTTCAGACGATAGTTCTCATGTGATGTTTGTCATAATGCAAAACAATTTAGAGTTTTTTTTAAGAAGTGATCAAAAGACTTATTGTGATTTAGTTCATTTGAATTTATGAGGTCCTTACAAGGTTTATGATAAATAAGGTTATAGATATTTTCTTACTATGCTGGATTTTAGTGCAGCTTGTGTGTATATATTAATATAAAATAAACAATAAGTTTTCTTAGTTTTGTTATTATAATAAAAACCCAATTTGAAAAATTGCAAAAACTTTCTAATGTGAGAACATAACATTATTAGTTAAATGTTTGATTTTCTTAGATCATTGGAACAATACACAAAACTTCATGTATGTATGCACCACAACAAAAAGACACAATATAAATAAAGCATTGACGTCTTTGGTGTTTCTAAGTGCGTTACTTTTTTTTTTGTCTAGATGTGTTATAATTGCTACATATTTGATTAACATGACACCTTCTTCTATTTTAGGTGGTATATATAGGTTATAGACCTCTTTGAGTTTGACTTTAACAATACAAAATAATTTGGAAATCATGCTGAAAACATGTGCCTTATAAATAAGAAAAAAGTAAGAAACCAGGATATTTTAATAAAAAATAATATTTTATATAAAGATGCTATTATAAGAGTGTCTTGCTTTTAAAATATAACAATCATTTGTCTCAGCCTAATTCGAATGTTGATGCAATAGTGAATACACTAGTTTTTTTTTTATAATAATGAGTTAGATAATACCAAGTTCAAGTGATCGTAAAGGTTCCGCCTTGGTCATAAATAATTCGCTTATAGAAACAAGGCAAGTTGAGCCATGGGTTCATTGAACCATTCAATGTGACATCACACGTGGGAAAGTAGTTTACGAACTGAGATTATCATACGAGCTAAATGGAATTTATTCCGCCTTCCATGTATCACAACTACGAAAGTTTTTAGCCGGTGAAGGCGCTCAAGTCCCACTCGAGGGTGTGGAAATAGATGACAAACTTAATTATGTCAAATATCCAATGGCTATTGTGTAACACCTACGAAATTTTCATATTACTTTTGTCAATAAATAATCATAGTTATATTTCAAGCGTGACTTCATGATTAAGTTTTTAGATAAATACTTAATGGCTAAGCCTTCAGATGCAACTTAATAGTTAAGTTATGGATAAAACTTAACAATTAAGTATTGGATAAAACTTAGTGTCTAAGTTTAGATAAAGAATATGATAAAACTTAACGGCTAAGTTTTGGATAAAATATAAAACTTAATAGCTAAGTATTGAATAAAATATAAAACTTAATAGCTAAGTCTTGAATAAAATATAAAACTTAATAGCTAAGTTTTGAATATAATATAAAACTTAATAAAAAAGAAATACTTAATGAGTAAGAAATATCCATATATAAATAGATGCTTCTAGCTTCATTTCATTTCACAATCTTTTTCCCTACTTTCACACACACGAAACTCTCTACTACCTTTTAAACACCACAAAGATAACTCGAGATTAGGAAGCCGGTGTATATGCTCTAGACAACAAGTATAGAAGTTCTGAATTAATCAAGGTGTTAAAAGCTCGTGACTTAATCCTTAAGTTACTTAGAGGTTCAGAAACAAAAGCTTATCAAGTTTAGAGGCTCTATTCAACTTACCAGGTGAATACGTTTAATACTTTCAAAACATTCAAATGATTTTATTTTGCGAAAATGGTATTAGTACGTTAACCATGTTAGTGCATAGAGGTATTCTGCTAAAACATTTAGACCAGAAGTATATGTATGTTTAATCAAATTATATCCTGGGGATGGGTGAAAATCCGATACTAGGGCTGGTTCAGACTCAGTGCAGATCCAGAGAGTCCCGTAGTAAGACTGCCTGAGCACCAATACCAGTATATATGGAGGGGGACTTCCAGTTAAAATAGACTGCTAAATGTGTGGTTTACCGTTAATTTATAATTAACTGTTTATCGTTATTCATGCCGAAATATTTTTGTGTCAAATTAAATGTATTCACCAGCTTTTCGCTGATGTGCTATTTTCAAACCTTTTCAGGTAAACATGATTAAATATGTTTAGTCAGATGTTAGTGTTGGATGGACTATGAATCCTAGGCATGGAAACCCTGTGATGAACATATTAGCAAAAATAGTGCTGGAAGGACTAAAGTTTCCTAGGCATGGACCTTATGGCAAGTTTTGAATATCTGTCAGTAGACATAAAATTTTGTAAACATTGCGTTGAACAATGTTATGTAAAATTATGGGTATTTAATTCTCAAGGAATATATGAAAGTTTGTTTTTTTCATAAATCATCATAATAATTTTATTTTATGAAATAAATTGTGAAATGTTCTTCCGCTGCGTAAACATCTTTCAAAACAAACAAATAAAAAGTGAACAATGACGTGTACCAATTGGTCGCACTCCCGGGGTGCCCTGAGATCGGGGTGTGACATATTATGGATAGGAGGAATAAATAGTTTAGGAACAAAGTGATGCAACAATTAAAAGCGTGATCGAGTCGCATGAAAGGCTCGAAGGCTACGTAGGAGTTCAAGGAATAAATGAGACTACATTAATAACATGTTTTGATGACGAGACCGAACTAAAGGGGGTAGACTTATAACATATTGAAGTTGGGGATAAAGCCAAGTTCAAAATAAATAAAAAAAAGATGGTTACAATTTCCAAATAAAAAGTAAGAACTAAATATGATGAAATGAGAGTGTGTTGACCTAAAAATGACTAGAAAAAGAAAGGATGGCCTCCCTTGTTTCCCTATTGTTATCAAAATTTTCCAAGTTATAGAGAGAGAAAGTCGTTTAGTTTTTAAAAATATAAAGTAAGAATTCAAGCGGTAAATGTAATAACTTCTCATGTGTTTAACAGGTCCATGTTAGATTTATATACGTAAATGGTTATAGATTGAATAATGATTATAAACCCTAAAATGGTAGTATCTCATCATATAAAGTTGTTAATAAATAATGGAATGTTACAGTATGAGCATTGAGTTTACTCACTGCACATGACGTAGTTCACCCGAAGGTGACTTTCATCACCCGAAGGTGACTTTCATCACCCGCAGGTGATTGGACTGTCGGTACACTGAATTTGATAACCCCCTCCCCTCATACGCATGTAACTATCAGCTAGAAATATCCCAAGTGTTAGTCACCCACATGTGATCGTAGTATGAAAATATTCTAAACGTTGATCTATTGTTCTCAATAGTTCACTTGAACCTAATATTATTTTACCGTAGGTTACATGAACATCAAAGATGACATTGGACACTCGCACCTAAGAGGTCACCCACATTTACCCATACTTGTACAAATCCCGTACTTCCGGGCCATCCACATATGATACTAACTCTATTCTTTGAAGGTGTTTGTCCACACACATGTGCCTGTTCATCCGTATGTGATCCTTCGTCTGAATCTCAAATCTGATTTAAGTTAACTGTACAAGTGACAATCATTCAAATCTGAGTATAGACACTAAAATAGGATCTCTTCACCTACGTCTCATTCATCTACCCGCATCTAATAATATAATGTTATGAATAAGTATCATTCGTGTTTGTTGTGACTTACATACATGTAACATGATGCATGGTACATGTAATAAGTATCATAAATAATATAATGTTATAAAATGATAATGGTATAGAGTTAAAGTATATCATGAATACAGAAAGATAAAATGATAAAGTATCAGAGAATAATTATTGTTATGATAAATAGTTAAAGAATAATAAATAAATATAATAATAACTAGAGAGCATAAAAATGACACAAAATGCTAAAGTTCATATGAGAAAACTAAAGTTTAAAGTATTGCAAGCCAGACAGAAGTTGGCATTTGTTGCATTATCGCCTTGATATGAGACGTGTCTTGTTCAGTCTCACATGACAGGAGTTGTGTATTGTATACGATCACATGACTGTTGTTTAAACTAAAAAACACATGATTCTCTTTTGTTGTTTCCTATTGCACTTTCAACACTTCAAGCACACCTAAATAGATGTATTTGACACCATCTTAAGTTTACTAATCTTTCTAACTCACCACATCAATACTTCGAGTCCAGCTCAATGTAAAATACATTTTTTTCACCAAAATTCATTGTTCACGTGTAACCGCTTCTAAATTATTATGTAAAGCTTCAAACACATTTCCTTAAGTATAGTTAATCTTTACTCTTTTAGAAACCAATAACTGAAACTTAACACCAATATAAACAAACATTCAACTTGGATCAATTTTAACAACTTCCGAGGACAAAGCAACTTCCGATTGACGGTCTCTTATTCAACAACTTCTGATCCACTATTAAAATGTGAGATTGAAACAGTGGATCAACCTCAATGCTGCAACAAACAACGATATCTGCTAACTATGCAACAACTACTCTCTTGTTTTGTACTTTCATATTTTCGTATTCAATTAGAGGACACAATCGCGGTATATTATGATTGTCAAAATATATGGATCTAGCATGATATCAATCTCAAACCTTGAAATAAACGATAAGGATAGTTTTCTAGCATTAGTTCAAGCTGATTGTCTACGAGTAGCTCATTGTTTTCTTAGTTCGTAGTGCAACACCTCTCAATGTAATACGTTTCAAGTTTAAATCAATCATGCAACTTACTATTACTTCATTAAACAGCTATTATAACCTTTTTTTGTTTTGTTTTTTTAGTTGGTTTTGAAAGAGAAAAGTGAAAGATAATTGATATTACACATGCATATTAATCTATGTTTGAATTTAAAACGCATGTATTGAGCTAAATTATACTTATAAAAAAAGCTACTATCATTTACAAAACTAAGAGTTAATTACATTGTGGTCCGAACAAAGTAACAAGATTTAATAATAATCATGTTAAATTTATATTTCCGATAGGGTAACAATTATGAGTATCAACGTTTTTATCTATTAAATTTGGATAAGATGACTAATTACCTTATACAGTATATGGATTAAATCACTCAAACTCGTCACAAAAAGTGAACAATATAGAGACTAAATTACACAAACTCATCACAAAAGCAAAAACACAAACCCCAAATATATAACATTTCAAAGTTAATATTCAATATTGTTATCTATCCAAACCACAATGACCACTTGTATAATCAGCGTAGCATGTAAATACAAAGTCGGACACAATATCATTATTAAATTATAAAATGATCAATATTTTAATATATTTGTTAATTTAATATTAGAACTATTTATAAACATATATTGTTTATCTATTATAACATTAATATGTATTTTTTTATAAAATTCCGACTATGGTTTTTGTGATATTTTTATTTTTATATATGTGTCAATAAAATTTTATACGAAACTAACATGGGTCAAATATAATACTTATAATTTTTTTCACAACAGCGTAATTTTTTTCTCTAAGTTTTGAATATACCATTGCAATATGATATTTTGCACTTTATAAGCTTGTGGAAATGATGATCCTGCTCCCCCTGAAAGTATCAGCTACATGAGGCCTTCGACCAATTAAGAATGATCCATTTATATAGATGAAACTAATCATCTTTTTTTTAGATGGAAGCCGGTTTGGCTCTTGGAATAAGGGGAGAAGGCCATTAAGCGTAATCCCGCTAGCCAATAAAAGGACTACTCTTCTTGGACTGTGAGCGTAAACAAAAAAATGAGATCAAAGAAGTTGGTCAAAAAGTGGTTTTGGGTGAGCATTTTCCCATAGGTGTTGCATCGATAAATTTTATTTCGGTGATTCGACTCGAATTTCTGTCATGTCAAGCTTCCTGACCTGCTTTGTACCAACCGATATTTTGTGTACAGCTCGCTCTAACGTCGTGCCCGGGCCACAACGAATGGAACTTTTATAATGCATTCACGATTGGACAAGCTGCTTACCATGGCCACCTATCGCCCTCCCTTAAGGTCGTCGTCATGCTAGAACTCTCAAACTCTTGTCAAGGATGGATGTAATTCAGGAAGCGTTTGTAATATGAGTGAAGCGGATTGAATACACACTTGTCGGGGTGAACTATTGAAAAAGACCCCCCAATCGGCCTTGAAGAAAGGAACCTCGCGTCAAATGGGTTTGGCTGATGCACTGCGTCCCAGATCCACTCTTTTTCCTATTCAAAGCTCAGCCCTTTATCTCTGTGTTTTCACACATAGGAAAGGAAAGGTGCGACAAAGAAACTCTTTATGAGCATAGTGGCCTAGTTTAGTCCTAACACATTCTCCTTTACTCATTCACTCCGAACCTTCCTTAAGACGGTGACCGAAATTAAAAAAGAAAATTTCCTACTGAACGATAGATATTATTATTGTTTAATTCTCCGCACTACTTTTATGCAGTTGAAGATGATCATGCCTTTTCATGAAAAACAAACAGGCTGGCTCTGGCTACCTTGCGGAGCAAACAAAAGATCCCCAAATCACACTGCCTTGAGAATAGTGAAAGCAGAATCAGAATCAGACTCTTGGACGTGGGATCTTGCCTAAAGAAATTTCCATTGAGTGGGGTAAGTCTCAAAAAGCATTTCACCGGCACAAATATTTTTTTAAACAATGTAATGTTTTTTTTCTTCACAAAAACGCTATGTATTTTTAAAGTCGAATATACTGTCGCGATGTGGTCATTTCCACCTAAAATTTTATTTAAAATATGTGTGATAAAAGTTCACAAATCAAATAGACAAATATAATATATTTTTAGTTTTTCCATGTAATTTATTTACTATACTTATAAAAATATGCAACAAAACAACAAAACACATCATACAAGTCTTCCATGCATAAACTACTGCCACCACCTTAACCCCAGTCCCCACCGCTACCCCATTTCTCTTTTGTTCCACTATGTCAACGACTATTCTTTCAACCACTCCAGAATCCTCTCTTGCCGATGACTCTTCCTCTAACCCGCCGCCTCTGATCCAGAACTACCAAATTCACAAGGGGCATTACAAAATATTTAAAATTAATCACAATAGTACTTGATTGTATACAATTGTTAGTGGCAAAATTAGTTAAATAAAACCTAAAACTCGAACCAATCGGTTGCATAAATCGCGATCAAGGGTAGATTTCTGGTAATTTGTAGAAAACCGGTGACGATTATAGGTTATGTTTGATAATCGATTTCAAGGACTAGATTCATCTTTTCAAATCGTGAATTTGGGAGTTAGGGTTTTGAATGATTTCAAAAACAAAAATGATTCTGGTTGAATACATTTTGTTTAGTTGATTCACCGACTAAACATAGGTTTCTTTGTTTGAATCTGAATTTCATCGTTGTCACTGAGAATAGTGGATCTAAAATTTTGTATGTCATTGAGAAGAGCGAATCTTTGTTTGCGATGAAATTCATCTTAGCGATTTACATGGATATCTCAAGTTTTTACACCAAACCGCAACAAAATCTATACCTTTTAATAAACAAAGCTTTCTAAAACCGCGAGGCAAGCAACTAAAGCATTGGACTTTCCTGTTTCCCGTCCAAACCATCAAGTCTGCCATTTCTCTACGCGGATCCTAAAACCCACTGTATGACCCATGGAACCTTTTAACTCTTACTTTCCTCTTTATTCTTCACAAAGACTTCTGAAGAAAACCTTACGCTATGTTTCGGAGTTCATTTAATAAGAGAATAGAAGGGAAGTGAAAGGAAAAAAAGACAGTATATGTGGTGGATACTAAGACCAAGAAATGGTGCGACATGCTCCCTTTACCAGCTCATAGGTATATACATTTGTGACCAAAAAATACTATAATTGAAAGAAAAACTAGATCATTAGTTACCAAGAAGGAATGGCGAACTAAAATGCCCATTCCTCGAGGTGGCATTCACAGGTATCATTCGTTGCTGTTCCTATATGTGCCTTTCCGGAGAAGTGGTTGGTCCAACATTTCAGTTACCCTAGATTTGTGAGAATTAAGATCTCGTTGGTACTAAGTAAGCCACGTAAAGATATATTTCTCAACAACATAGGATAAACACATTTTGTGAATCCTCTACATCAAGGGTCAAATCTCATTACCTCCATACACTGTAATACATATCTAGCAATAAGAATATCTAACAATAAAAATTGAATTGACACTATGATATCAAGGGTCTTACTCTTTTCTCCATCATCGAGTGATTTTCTGTTATTGACAGCTTGTTGAAATTTGTATTTTTTTTGCAACTGATTTGATACATTATTGTAAATTTGTAATTGATAATCTTTTCGTCTCTAACTTTGTTTCAGGGCTTGTATTTTGGTGGATGATAGGTCATATGTGATTGGTGGTCAAGAACTTGATTCTATGGGCAAACCAAATTCGCCTATATTACGTGTGCACTAACTTCATTTAAAAATCCAAATGTGTGACTCATCACGCATCACAGATTCATATATACATACATGCATACATATGGGACATTTAATCATGTTTTGTTGAGGGCTCTATTGAAAAATGGCAGGGATGGTGAAGATCATGAAATAAACTCCAGACTTCGGTGAGTTTTATGGTCGTGCTTTAGTGACTCAAGTTCCTTCCTTTGTTATTGTTTTACTAGTAACAACTATTTGGTTGGGTAACTTAGTTAAGACCATTGACTCAAATTTTGATTTAAATTGATAACCAGGAATCAACAAAAAACATTCTTATCATGTCATGATTGTCAACTCAGCCAATGATAATATAAAGATAGGAACAGGCGTGATGGATTTGAGCAATAAGTACAATTTGCATCAAAATGACGCTCTAGGATTTTTACCAAACACACAACTATACAGCCATAACTGTTCCTTACTTTCATGATTCCAAATATGAGGTGGCCTAGTGGGTTTAGTGGTTCACTTTGATCTTGAAGTGCACCATATGGATGTAGATATGACATTTATAAATGAAGACTTGCACGAGAATATCTATATGACACGACCAGGATGATTTAAACTCAACAAGCCAAAACCAGTGGCATCTTTAATTTTAATGAGTCCATGAATATAATCAAGTTCATTTAAGAACAAGGTAGATGAGTGTGTATACCTCAAGATGAATAGGAGTAGGCTCAACATCTTACTTTTCTATGTTCATGACAAATTAATAACACACGATAACTAGTTTTATACATGTCCAGTGACTAGGTAGTTTAATGTTTACTCTAACAAAACTATCATTCTTCGCATTTTGAATGATAACAATATTTGTTTTAAGAGTAAAGTACAACTTGTTTAACGTTTGAGTAGAAAAAAAGAAAGGAACGAACTTGGTTAATAAATAAGCACCATGTATTACACAAGCAGAACTGCATTGATGCACCCATCATTCTCAGGATTATTCGTTACTTGGGCATATTTCCCTGCATCAACCCAAGTGCATGACGGATAAGCCGCTATGCAAGCATCCATGGAAAATTATACCAATAATAATAATAATAATCTTACCCCACACAACTTTCCCAGCTGGTGTCACAAGACCTAGTTCACTCACGTTCACCTAGCATTCGTAATTAATGAAAACTTAAGGTGAAATTAATTTTAGAAGAAAACTAAATAAACATGTGTGTGAGTGTATAGCACAAAAATATACCTCAATAATGGTTCCCTTGGTGACAACTCCAAGAGAGGTGTACATCAGACCATTAGGGTTTTTCTTCACACCAATCATCTCAAGATTGAAAGTGCATTTAAGTTCAGGGCGTGTCACATGGGCTTTGGTAAAGCGTAACCCAGGTGGACGAATAAAACGCTCATATTTTGGTGGTTTCCTCGTGAAACCTTACCCTACAAATGTAACTTTCGTGATCATCCTCTTCCACTGCTTGGCTGCAAACATCATAAACTCTAGTATTTCATCATACAATATAGGCAACAGAAAATAGCAAGAGCATGAGAGATACTCTCTTTTCCTTTTACCAGTTCTAATTACTTTAAACATCTCGTCTTCAGCCACTGGCCTCACCTAAAAACACATTCCATACCCATTCATGAACATCAAAACCTAACAGTCATGCAGATAACAGCTGAAGAGGAATATGCACTCGTTGTTCCCTTACCTTAGGTAGAGGCACGTCCCACTTCCCAGCTTTCTCTTTCCTTTTTTGTTTTACTGTGTTGCTAAGAACCTTCATACATGCATACAGAGAGAATAATATGAATATGTTTAAATATAGATTCGATAAATTATATGCTAGCATGTGCTGTGTTGCTAAGAACCTTCATACATGCATACATATACTACAATATACACATATACTACAATATAAACATGTCTGTAATAAGATTCAATAACTTCAAAGCTAGGAAGTATCAATGTGCGTAATATCAAATCAACAATTTTAAGCAACATACCTTTGCACGTGTTGTGGCATCACGATCAAGAAGATATGCAAGCAGAGCGCCTTCATGAACATCATCATCCACATTGCGTCTGCTTGACGATTCTTCATGCATGGCCAGCCTATCAACACACACGTAACAAACATCAGCCTTAAAACTAACTATAAAATATGCAAGTATAACAAAAAAAACAACTGATGAGCAGCATATTAAATAACAGAAACATTCTGGAAACTAGAATATCTTCACCTTAATGTTTCAATAAAATAGGAAACAAAACAGATGGACAAAATTTAAGACACTAACGTCTTCTTCATTTGAGCCTTCTATGCATATCGTTTCTTAGCAAACATCTTACCCTTGATTCCTAGAGCCTAAAATAAAGAATGAGAATGTTTAGTGTTCCATGACTTATGATTGGATCAAAACTTGAAGTAAAAGATAGATTCGGGTGAGATGAAATTGCATAAAAATAAAAGAGAAATAAAGAGAGAGAACCGTTTGGGCAATTTGAGAGCGCTTGTGAACTTGTCGAGCTTTCTTCTTCCGCTTCCTCTCGAAATGATCAGGGCGGTATCCATTTCTCTTCCTGTGAAGCTCTATGTAATCTCCTTGAGGCTTTTAAAACCAAATACAAAGTAATAAGAACCAACTAAAATCAATCTTACAAACTGATTGACTGACTGCTATAACACCACTTTCCGTTCAATCAAGATTCGTTAATCTGTTCAAAATTCATTCAAGTAGACATTTCGAAAGATGAAACTAACCATGATGGGCGTCGATGAAGCAGATTCAGAGAGTGTTTGTTGCAGACACAAATATAAATCTAACTGTTTATATATCTATATCTATATATATATCTATACATGAAACACCGAGGCAAAGGGAACGAACCTCACAGCCTCTCTCGCCAACGGCTCTGCTGCTTTTATGAGGCGAGAAGAGAAGAGATGAGAAGCGATGAGATGTGTATAATATAGTAAGTATATAAAACCTTAGCATGATTGACAAGTAGCCCAAAATTCTCATTTTCCACACAAAAACAGCCTGTGGGCCTTGTCCTAGATAACATAACAAATTTTATTTTAAATAAAGTTTATTTTTTAATTTCCGCCTTTAACAGTTTTGTTTAAATTATCATTTTAATCTAAACATCTTCTTTTTATCATTATAAGACTTTAATTTATCAAATGTTATTATTTTCATCCACTCCACTAATATCGTTAAAAACCTTCGTTAAAATCAATGGTATCTTAGTCTTTTTCAACATATAATTATCCAATTAAAACGGATGAGCATATTAATATTCAATAAAACTAATAAGCGCATAAAGCCACTAGGGAGACCGGTCGATTAACTCAACCTAGAAAGCTTCGGTTTCTACACTCTTTGATGACATGAAGTTCAAATAATTTGGATTCGGCACAAATCAATTTCAATAAAGTTTGATGTGGAGTACAGTATTCGATTTCAACACTTGGAATACACTATTGTTCGATTGAGGTTTGTTATCATTGGCTCCATTGTTCGATTAAGATTTGATTACTTTATTGTTTGATTAAACATTATCATTTGTAATCAGATTGCCTTTTTGATTTTTACATCATTCTGTTTTCTAGTCAATTTATCTTATTTTTCGATTAGATAGGGAACCATTGTTGTTAGATTGCGGAGATATATAATACAAGTTAGAAGGATAAAATGATAATTTTATTCAAAGTGTAAGACACCTATACAGTATTTAAGCATATAGTACAAGTGCTTTATACAATAGTTTCACTCTTGCCCCCATTTAATTAACTTATTCTAATTAGTTTATTATTTAATACATATTATTAATACATTATTTAATAATATGATATTGTTTAATTCACTTCATTAAATTTTATTTTATTTATAACAATATAAATTGACATTTAAATTTATAGTTGCTAATTATATATTCATAACTAAATACTATTTAAATTAAGTATTATTTTATTTAAATACTTATATCTATATCTATACTACTATATAATACACCTCTTTGGATAAAGATTTAATTTTGCCAAGAATACAAGTTTTGAAGCAACATTTACAAAAGAGTGCAATGCATTTAAGAGAAGTAGAATAGAAAATTAATTAAGATTTTAAGATACTTTAGGGGTAATATGGTAAATTTATCCATTAAAATTAAATTTTATATTTACTAATTATATTTTTATAACTAAACGCTATTTAAATTAAGTATTATTTTATTTAAATATTTAAATATATAACTTATGTATATCTTTATTTTTGTAATAACTATAATATTGATATTTTTCTAAGGGCGTATTGTGAGTTTAATAATTTTAATATTTATCTATATATTTTTATAATAAAAATGAAATGATGATAGAATAATACTTTTAGATATGGATTAAGACACCCATATGAAAAGTTATGCTTAAATTTTAAAAAATTAATCATTTTATTTCATTTGTGCCAAACAAAATCACCATTTACTTTCAATGCCGTTCATTCATTGCGATTGAGCACTAATCACTCTTCGCATTTCCCTTTTGTCGGTTATTAACAGCTCAATAACAACCAATATAGTAATTTATGGTGACAATTTTTTTATTATTTTTCTTAAGTCTATGCAAATCACCACCGAAAGCTATCTTCGAATATCATAAAACTCTAACCTACATTTAAAACAAGCCCCCACCCCCTAAAATCTAGGTAATAAGTGATTTTTTATCACAAATAACACCTATGATTTCAGTGTTCTTGTTGCGATAATATAGTTATCTTAAAGACTTTTGTAATATACGTGTTTTTTTTCATTAAATTTTTTCAGTTATTATATTTTGATTTTTTAATTTACGTCGCAATGCACCGAGCCGATACTGATTAAAATCGAATTCTCAAAAAATCACGCAACAGTTGTACCGATGTAACGCGCGAAAAATTTCCACTAATATTAGTATATATATAATAAATGATATAATTTTTGTATATCTTCATATTGATAATAACTATAATATTGATATTTTTCTAAGGACGTATTGTGAATTTAATAATTCTAGATATGGATTAAGACACTGATATGAAACTCATGCTTAGATTTTAAAAAATTAACCATTTTGTTTCATTTGTGCCCTTACAATAAGTAAAACATATGATATTTATAATACAAATGGTAAAACATATACACATGACTAAACAAAACCATCATTTACTTTCAATGTCGTTCATTCATTACGATTGAGCACTAACCACTCTTCCCCTTTCCCTTTGTCGGTTATTAAAAGCTCAATAACAATCAAGATGGTAATTTATGGTGATAATTTTTCTGTTAGTTTTCTCAAGTCTAGGCAAATCACTACTGAAAGCTACATCCGAATATCAGACTACTCTAACATGTATTAATAAAACAAACCCCACCCCCTATAATCTTGGTAATAAGTGATTTTTTATCACAAATAACATCTATGCTTTCAGTAATCTTGTTGGGATAATATAGTTGTCTTAAAGACTTTTGTAATATACGCAAATATTTTTTTCATTAAAATTTTTCAATAATTATATTTTGATTTTTAATTTACGTCTTAACATACCGAGGCGATACTGATTAAAATCGAATTCCCAAAAAATCACGCAAAAGTCGAACCGACGTAACGTCCGGAAAATTTCCACTAATAGTAGTATCTATACTATATATATAAGCAAATGAGAAGGACAAAATGATCATTTGACCAAAATCTCTTAAAATTAAGAGTTTTACAACTCTTATAGCTTTTGGTACAACTCTTAAAGCTTTAAATACCCTTAAAGCTTTCCGGCCCTCATCCCTTTTCAAAATTCAAACCAGCTGGGGTTTGAATTCCAAATACATTCTAGCCCTCCCTTTCGAGATAGTATAGATCTGAGTTATCTCTCGTCGACGGTGAACCACAGTCGGAAATCAAACAGGGAGGACGACGTCTTCTCTTGTGAAACGTCAGGCGTCGGAGAATGTCGCCGGAAAATCAACGGCGTTGCGGCCTCATATGGCGAAGAAACGCCCTGCTCTTGCTAACATTACCAATCAGAGGCCTGCGTCTCATAACGTCCCTCGAAACGCCTCAAATTTGGTATCCCTAAATTCTTTCTTTATTAAATGCTGTTGTTGGGTGGCTACAGGTGGCTCGTGGTGGGTGGTGATGGTTCGTGGTGGTGTGGCTGCAGGTGGCTCGCGACTGTTGTTGGGTGGCCGGCGGTAGGGTGGTGTCGCGGTGGTGATGGCTCGCGATGGTGAGAGGGGTGGTTCTCGGTTGTGCGGCGGCAGGAAAGGCTGCAGTGGTGTCGGAAAGGGGGTGAAGGGCGACGAGTGAGGAGCAGAGGTGGAGAAGTGGTGGTGTGGGGTGGTCGCGAGGTGATCGTGGTGCGCAGGTTGTGGCTGCGGTGGCTGTGGTTCTTCAGGTGAGGGGTGGTGACGGGTGGTAGGTGCTGCAAGGTAGTGGGCGGCGGTGGTTATGGCTGCGGTTAGGTGGTTGTTGTGTGGTCGACCGATGGAGGGAGACGGGTGGAGCAGGTCGCCGGCGGGGTAGAGAAAGGGGGAAAGGGTGACGAAGTGGATGCCGGCGGTGGTGCAGGTCGCAGGAAGCTGGTGGTCGGCAGTGGTGATGTGGTCTCGGTTGTGGTGGTGGTGAGATATGGTGGAGATGAAGGTGAAGAAAGGTTAGAGATGAAATGGTGAATAGAGATAGAAAATAGTGGATGGGATTTCTAAAGTGAAATTAGATCTGATGAGGTTGTTTGGTAAAAAGGGAACACAACAAATTTGAAGGTCAAACAAAGTCAAACCACTTAATACTTGGATTCCTCAGTTTTGATCCTCAAATGCTGTTGTTGCATGCTATGGTTCTAATGATTTCCATTGGAATCTATCAGATTTGTTTCAAGAGCCATCTTTTTTGTTGGGAAAACAATATTATAC
>BJCO01827911.1:0-29254 GCA_018326465.1 Flaveria floridana | reverse complement strand
ATCTGACTGAAACTTGACTGTTTGATTATGTATCTGACTGACTCTGCTGAATGAAAAAAATAATCATATTGCTTGTTGTTTTGACAAGTTTAAATTTAACTATTGTTGTGTAATAAATAAAAATAGATCAAACCAACAAAATTAAACATCAAAACCCAATCATCAAAACCCAATCATCAAAACCTAATCATCTGTCAAGGTAAAATATTCTAGTTGGAAGATCACATTGTGAAGATGAATCATCCATCAAGCATGTGCCACAAATAAACTACTCATAAACCTTCGATGGACCCCAAGCCTTCACATCGCTTTCATCTCCTTCTTCCACACACACCAAATTTCTCCTCATCCATCCAAATCTTCATTTCACCACAATCAACCCCTTAATTTGACCTATATTCCTTCAATTCCTTCAAATTGTTCAACAAATCGAACCTAAAATGGATCAGATGACCACCGATTACAGTTTGCAATCGATCGGCGTACGGAGACCGAGGACGAAGATCGTTTGCACGCTTGGACCGGCGTCCAGATCTGTTCCGATGGTGGAGAAATTGCTGAAAGCGGGAATGAACGTCGCGAGGTTCAATTTCTCGCATGGATCGTACGAGTATCATCAGGAAACGCTGGATAATCTTCGAACTGCGATGGATAACACTGGTATTCTATGTGCGGTCGCGGTGGGTGGTCGCGCAGGTGGTCGAGCAGGTGGTCGCGCAGGTGGTCGAGCAGGTGGTCGCGGTGGGTGGTCGCGGTCAGCCGGGTCAGACACCCCAAATTCGAAGTCTGGGTCAGCCATCTTGGACCCGGTCAGATCGGTCGCGCACGTATCAAACATATTGAAAAGTGATTCAAAGCTCCATGCACGTGGGAATTTGCATGCATGCACGTGGAATTGTTTCTGAATTCAAATAAAGCCTATCGGCTAGTTTGTTTATGAAAGTCCGAGTCAGTAGGGTTGTTAGCTAGAGTCCTAGCTTTACGTACTAGCCGTTGTTTTCATTTTCTATTTAAGAGCACATTTGCGTCTCTTGTAATGCATGCAATCTTGAGAATAAGATCAAGTTCTTTCAATTCTTTCTAGTATTCTTATTCATTCTAATCAAAAATACCAACAAGTTTGGTATCAGAGCACAGTCTCTGATCTTCTTCAATGGCTGAAACAACTTCCACCAACCCTACTGCCCCCCTCATTCCTGTGTTCAAAGGTGAAGGCTATGAACACTGGAGCCTTCGTATGAAGACCATCCTGCGTTCACGAGAGTTGTGGGATGTGGTGTATCTAGGTGTAACAGCCGTTCGTGATGTTTCTGGGGACCTCAGAGATGCTAAGAAGAAGGATGCTCTGGCTATGGCACTTATTCAACAAGGGGTGCACGATGAACTCTTCTCTCGTATTGCTGCTGCTGAGTCTGCAAAAATCACTTGGGATACTCTTCGAATAGAGTATCAAGGAGACTCCCAAGTGCAGGCTGTTAAACTACAAAGTCTTAAGCGAGACTTTGAAAATCTGATAATGAAAGAAGATGAGAAAGTAGGAAACTACTTCTCTCGGGTGATGGCCAATGTTAGCCAACAAAGAGCATACGGTGAAGAGGTTCTGGATCAAAAGGTAGTAGAGAAAGTCCTCAGAAGCTTGTCATCTCGGTTTGATTATGTGATACCATCTATTGAAGTTGCATTAGATCTTGCAACTGTGACTCCCGTTAAACTCATGGGACTTCTACAGTCTCAAGAAGAACGGATAATGGGTCGCATTTCAATAGATCACAAATCAACTGAGAAACAGGAGGATCAGGCCCTTCAGGTTGTGCAAGAAGCTTCCAGACCAGTCCGAGGAAGAGGTCGTTGAAGATCAGTTGCTAGAGGTGGAAGAGGTCGTGGAAGAATTTCCTTCGATCGAAGTAAGGTCCCACAGTGCCATATATGCAAAAAATATGGACACATCAAAAAAGATTGTAGGTATAATGAAGATGCCCAAGTGAATGTTGCTGAGAATGAAGAGCATGTGGAAGAACAAGAACAGGAAGATCAACACTTACTCTTAGCAGAAATTCCTCTTGATGATGAGTTTATGTTGATGACACTCACCAATCAACCAGGTAAATCTACACATCTTTGGTTTGTTGATTCTGGGTGTTCACATCACATGACAGGTGCTCGAGATCATTTCATTTCACTGGATGAATCATTCAAACTGGATGTTCATCTGGGTGACAAAAAGAAGCTTGCTGTTGAAGGACGTGGTACTGTGAAGATCAACACAGGAGGAGAAACATTCAAACTTCTGGAAGATGTGTACTATGCACCCAGACTTGAATACAATCTCCTCAGTGTTGGGCAGTTGATGAAGAAAGGTTATGCTGTCCATTTCGATAATGGCAAATGCACTATTAAAGAAAGAGGGGGCTCAGGAAGAGAAGTCATGCAAATATCAGTGGCAGGAAATAACATGTTTGTACTTGATGCAACATGCATGACAGTTGTTCACAATGATGTTCCATTAAACAAAAGGGATGCTGCAGCCCAAGTATGGCACCACAGGTATGGACACCTTTACTATGATGGCTTGAAGCAGTTGACCGAGAAGGGAATGGTGCTGGGGATGCCCAAGATAACTTCATCTTTAACTTGTGAAGCATGTCTAGTAGGGAAACAAACTAGACTACCTTTTCAAGCTACATCTTGGCGAGCAAAAGAGAAACTGGGACTAATTCACACAGATTTATGTGGGCCAATGGAGGTACCAAGTTTGGGTAAAAGTCTGTACTATCTTTTGTTCATTGATGATTTTACTAGAATGTGTTGGGTATACTTTATTGCTAATAAGTCTGATGCTTTCTTAAAGTTTAAAATCTTTAAAGCAATGGTGGAAAAGGAGGCCAACCTTAGTATCAAAGTTGAGGTCTGATAGGGGAGGTGAATTCTGCTCACAAGAGTTCAATACATATTGTGAGCAACATGGCATTCAAAGAGAATTAACAACCCCCTACACACCTCAACTCAATGGTACTGCGGAAAGAAAAAATAGAACCATCATGGGACTCACTCGAACCATGCTTAAACATGCTGGCCTTCCCAAGTTCTTTTGGGCAGAAGCAGTTGCTACTGCTATTTATCTTATTAACAGATCTCCAACCAAAGCACTTGATGGACAGACACCATTCCACGCATGGTCAGGACACAAACCATCAGTTAAACACCTACGAGTCTTTGGGTGTATAGCTTATGGTCTAGTCCCCTCTCAAATGCGGAAGAAGCTTGATAACAAGTCTGAAAGAAACATATTTATTGGCTACTCTTGCCAAGGTCATGGGTATCGGTTGTATAACCCTGACACTCAAAAGTTTAGCACCAAGAGAGATGTTGTTTTCTTAGAAGACTCCAAATGGAGTTGGAAAGTGCAGCCCGTACAAACAAGTAGTGACAATGACTACTCATATAGTAGTCTCTTCCCCAATGAGCAGTCACCTAATACCTTTCATGACAATACTACCAACTCCACTTTATCTCCATCCACCTCTTGTACCTTACCTTCCACCTTATCAAGCCACCCTAGTCACCTAAACACATCACCTCACTCCTCTTCTCACTCCTCACCTAACCATCCTGATCACCCTACTACCCAAAACCACCAGCCTTTGACCGAAGCCGGCCCCTCTAAAAGAGTGACCAAACCTCCTGTTTGGTTACAAGACTACCACAGTGGACAGGGTTTGTCCGATGGGGAAAATGAGCTCAATGCCTGTCAATTTGCTCTCAACATTAATGATCCTATCACATATGAGGAAGCAGCTCCTCATGCTCACTGGCAGGCAGCCATGCAAAGAGAACTTGCAGCCATTGAGAAGAATCACACCTGGGAACTTGTGAGCCCACCGGAGGGAAAGAATGTAGTTGGAGTAAAATGGCTTTTCAAGACAAAGGTTGATGCAGATGGAAAGCTCATAAAACACAAGGCTCGCTTAGTAGCTAAAGGCTACTCTCAGCAAGAAGGCATCGATTTCCAAGAAACTTTTGCACCCGTGGCAAGATTTGAAACCATACGCCTAGTGTTGTCTGTTGCAGCTCAAATAGGTTGGGTTGTACACCAACTAGATGTAAAGTCTGCCTTTTTAAACGGCAACTTAACTGAAGACATTTATGTTCATCAACCTAAAGGGTTCGAAGTTCAAGGGCAGGAGGAGAAAGTCTACAAGCTTCATAAGGCTCTATATGGGCTTAAGCAGGCCCCAAGGGCATGGTATTCTAGAATTGACTCCTACTTCTGCTCACACAACTACTTACGAAGTGAAAGTGAACCAACTCTCTATGTGCATAGAACAGGTACGGGTGATGTTCTTTATGTTTGTCTGTATGTTGATGACATTATCTATACCAGTTCCAATGATGCACTAGTTCATAGATTCAAGAAAGGAATGATGCATGAATTTGAGATGACAGATATGGGACACTTAAGTCTCTTTCTTGGTTTAGAAGTAAAACAGACTAAGAAGGGAATTTTTGTGTCTCAAAGCAAGCATGCTAAGTCTCTAATTGAAAAGTTTCAATTAAAAGGATGTAATTATGAACAAGTGCCAATGACTCCATCTGAGAAGTACATGGTAGAAGATAGCGAAGATAAAGTCAATGCAACTTTATACAGGAGTATGGTTGGAGGCCTTATGTATTTAACCAATACACGGCCAGATATCTCATTTTCAGTGGGAGTGATTGCTAGATTTATGCAAACACCCTCCAAGGCTCACTTATGGGCAGCAAAGAAGATACTGAAGTATGTTGCAGGCACTAGTGAGTATGGAATATGGTATACACAAGGATCAGATGTCAAACTCCGTGGATACTCGGATAGTGATTGGGCAACATGTGTAGATGACCGAAAAATTGTCTCTGCTAATGTGTTTATGATTGGAACTGGAGCTGTTACTTGGAGTTCAAAGAAGCAGAAGACAGTAGCGTTGTCAAGCACAGAGGCTGAGTATGTGGCAGCCACCAATGCTGCTTGTCAAGCTATTTGGATAAGGAGGGTGCTAAATGATCTTGGTATGGAACAAGGTGGAGCAACTACAATTACTTGTGACAGCCGTTCAGCTATTTGTCTTGCAAAGAATCCTACTTTGCATAGTCGCTCAAAACACATTGAACTCAAGCATCATTTCATTCGGGAGACTGTTAATCAAGGTGATGTGACTTTGGAGTATTGTAGTACACATGAGCAAGTTGCTGATATTTTGACAAAGGCCCTGACTAAAGAGAAATTTGTTTATTTTCGGCACAAACTTGGTGTGGGAGAGTTTGAATCAAGGGGAGATATTGAAAAGTGATTCAAAGCTCCATGCACGTGGGAATTTGCATGCATGCACGTGGAATTGTTTCTGAATTCAAATAAAGCCTATCGGCTAGTTTGTTTATGAAAGTCCGAGTCAGTAGGGTTGTTAGCTAGAGTCCTAGCTTTACGTACTAGCCGTTGTTTTCATTTTCTATTTAAGAGCACATTTGCGTCTCTTGTAATGCATGCAATCTTGAGAATAAGATCAAGTTCTTTCAATTCTTTCTAGTATTCTTATTCATTCTAATCAAAAATACCAACAAAACAGGCTGACCCGCTGACCGAGTCAGCCGGTCAGCCGGGTCAGCCGGGTCAGCCAGTATCAAACAGGGCCTTAGATAAACTAATTGTTCGTCGTGGTCGAAAACTTATCGGTTTACCACACCATGACAACAGATCGATCATAAGGTAAATTTAATTGTTTATCCTTTCACTATTTAATAATAAGGTAAATTTCTACGCACCAACTTTACTATTTTAAGAGAGAGTATAACTATTTAACTCCAAGTGGGTTGTGAAACTTGATTTTAAATTAAATTTTATATAAGAAAGTAGATAAAAATAAACAAATTCTAAATGTATATTTGGAATTTAAAAAAAAAATATGTTATTCTAAGAAAATTAGAAAAATACTACGGAGTATATTTAACGTTTTTTTCATTTTGTCAGTTTTGCTATGCATTACGTCAGTTTCATTTTGAATAGAATTTACATTGAAACACATATATGCAGGGCTGGCTCAACGTTTTTTAAGGCCCCAATCGAGTTGAAAAAATGGTTTTTTTTTGAAAATTCTTTTTAACATGAGCAACCTAAAAATCAAATCCCAAGTAAATCAAAGTATCAAGCTAATGAACATAACTATCAAGTATGAAGTATCAAAATAGCCTCTAAGAGCATTCACAGCAAGTGCCCCATTTTGATGTGAGTGTGTGCCATATATTATGGGGGATGATTGTAAGTGGTTGTGAGTGAAGGAGAAAGAAAATTTGTGAGGATTGTACTGTGATTTCCCATATTTTGAGAAACACGGTACAAACCCCATAATTTTTTTAATATTTGTAAAAGTGGTTGCGAGTGGATGTGAGAGAAAATACAATAATAAAGATATAAAAAGTATTATTTAATTGAAAGATAGTGTAAAAAAGTTGTGTTTTTATTGTAAATATGTGTATGGGGATGGGGATGCTAGTGTGAATTCTCTAATATAACTATCAATTTGATAATATCAAACTTCACACAGGCTCTATACAAAAATTTTAGACTATTACCTTATCAAATTGATGTCAGTCAACTTATCAAACTAATGAACAAAATTATCAAGTATCAAAGTAGCATTTAAATTTGATAGTAATAAAACAACCTCTTTAACAAAACTGTTAGGCTATTACTTAATCAAGAATATAATAAATCAAAGTGTCAAACTAATGAACAAGACTATCAAAGCGGCCTTCAAACAAAACTTTTGTTACAAAAGCAATTAAGCAACAAAGTAGGCTATTACATAAATCATATTTATCAAAAAACAATCTCAACAAAAGCAATTAGCAAAATCAGAACTCATCATACTAACCTTGATGACTTGAATGCTTGATCTAAGAGACAAAGAGGTCAAAATAAAGTGAAGCCGAGAACTTTGTCGAGAAGGCCCTGGGTCGATCAAGAAGGCTCTGGGTCGATCAAATAGAAGCCAATAACTTTGTTAAGAAGGGAAATTGTTCAAGGAGAAACCATTCAGTGCGTGGAGCATGAGACGAGTAGTGCAGGGAATGTGCAGCCGACAACCCGCTAATCAAAATTCGGACATGAGACGACACAGAGTCGTTGAGACGCTTCAGATTCATCATTGATCATCAATTGTGGATCTGTGGTCTGTGGATCTATGCCCTACATGGAGACTTCTCTTCCAGTTTCAATCATCGATCATCTTTTAATTTTGAAATGCCCAATGTAAACAAAAATTTAAAAAATGAGGCCTTTATTTTTTAGGGGCCCCAAGCCCAATGCATTATTCTTAATTGTAATGGGCCGGCCCTGCATATATGAATAAGCACGACACAACAATTTATTTAAAACTTAAGAAAACATTATGTCGTTGAGGGAAAATTAGAAAAAATATTATATTTGATCATTGCGGTTTGGAATAAAATTTATATAAAATCACAGATAAAAATAAACACCATCCAACGGTGTGTTTAGATTTTTTTTTTTAAATTATGTTATAAAAGAAAAAGAAAAAAAGAAATTATAAATTTTAGAATAATAAAAAGTTTTGACTAATAGAAAGAAAGCACTAACTCTTTGATCATTGAACAGTAAGTTTATGAGCACGCCAACATTTCAATTTGCATGTTATGCAAACCAGTAGTACTTATGCTCCATGTTATGACGTTATGCGGCGGGGATAACAAATTTTTTCCGTGCTTATAGAATTAAATGTTGATACGATGGGTGTTGATCTGTAACGTTAAAATAAGAGGAAACCTGAAAATCTAAACTTTAAACAGATAAAAAACAAAAATATGTTTAAATAAATTGAAATCAAACCAGAAGAGCATTTACAAAACATTAAACAATTAAAATAAAAATACTCTAACAACCAAAACACTAAACAAATAAATCAAAAAAAAAATGTTTGGTAAAAAGTAAATAAAATAGCCGAAAAAAAAAAGCAATAAGTATAGTTCTAAGATCGAACTCAGGTTGATAGAGTAAAACAATGTGCGTGTTGCGTACCACTAGGCTAGGACCCTTTTTATTCATAATTGAATAATATATCTTTTAATCTAATAAAATTTGAATACCGAAAAATAAAAAATAAAAAATAAACTTGTGGCCC
Organism: Flaveria floridana; assembly: GCA_018326465.1. NCBI lineage: Eukaryota > Viridiplantae > Streptophyta > Magnoliopsida > Asterales > Asteraceae > Flaveria > Flaveria floridana. The sequence goes on along the minus strand of BJCO01827911.1, from coordinate 21,086 downwards.
AATCAATGAGTGATATGTGGACCAATGAAAAATTAGTAATATTCACCTAAAGCTCAAATGTAATAATATAAGAGTGTTTTTATTAAAATATATTAAAACTATAAAGTATTGAAAATAAGCAAAAATCTAATCATGATGCCTATAAATGAGGTTGCTAAATTTGTTTGTTTTACACCACAAATATTATTAAAGACCCACTAGCAACATTTTAATTAGAGTCACTGAAAAACAACTATATGAGATTTCTAAATGTCTTTTTAAGGCATATTCAGTAGGGCGTGATAGTTGTGTCAAATAGACCTATCACGCCTTTAACACTAAAAAAATGATAGGATGTTTGGTCAAGATTTTAGGGCAATAACGTACATCCACGCATGAGCATGAGTGTTGTTCGTGTTTTTTTTTTTAATTTGTCAACACGCCATAAAACTACACTTTAATAATTATAAATTCCATAAATATCACACACACAATACCTATCTTTCACTAGGGTGCGGTTACCTACGTGCCAGTATTTTTTTACTATCACGTACTACTAATGGTTGTATATGTAATACTCGCAATACCTATTTTTTACTAGGGTAAGGCTGCCTATATGTCCGTATTAAGTTCACCCCTCCCCCCACAAAAAAAAAAGAAAAAGAAAAGAAATTTTACTTTCTCCACTATGGCCTTTCTATAGTTTTATTTAAGCTCAACCACAACGTACCTATAACATATATATTGGTGTCTAATATATGTATACGAACATATGTACGCAGAAAAGTCTAGCATCATGTATAGAAACATGTACTACACATGTATAGAGGAGTTGTATGTGAATGTATAACATATGTATATGGAAGTGCAGAGGGTTGCATATGAACGTATAACATATATGTACACTTGCATAAATTAATCATGCATTCCATCGAGGTCACTTTCAAATCGATCCCTATATACACTTTTGGTTTGATGGTGTGGCAACACGTGTACTTATCTCAACCATATAAAGCCGCCCACTTCATTGCATAAAACTTGCTCAAACACTCACCCAATATTCCCACACTAGCCAGTACTATGAGCCTCACTTTCAAATCACCACTTCCGATCAAACCAACCGTTGCACCACCACCACAACCACCGAGCCGGTGGTGCTGCTGCAGCACTGCCATTTCAAATCAAACCAACAAAACCAAAAGTCCTCGAGCTCCCGTTAAATGGGACACACTGCTTGATCATGAGCTCGGAGAAGATCACCGTCGTCAAACAAGTCGATTGAGCAAGAGGTGGATGGAGTACCATGGTACCAACAACTGGGAGGGCTTGTTGGACCCTCTCGATGACGATTTACGCGACGAGATCATTCGCTACGGTAGCTTTGTTGAGGCTGCTTATCAATCATTCGACTTTGATCCTTCGTCTCCTACTTATGCCGCATGTCGTTACACGAAAAGCGCGATGTTAGAGCGTTCCGGGGTGGTTGGGTGCGGCTACCAGGTGACGAAAAACTTGCATGCCACGTCATCAATTCCCTTGCCACGTTGGATAGAGAGGATGCCTCGTTTGATGCAAGTGCAGTCTAGTTGGATTGGTTACGTGGCGGTTTGTGATGACAAAAGGGAGATTTCTAGGCTCGGGAGGCGAGATATAGTCGTTGCTATACGTGGCACTGCCACGTGTATGGAATGGCTCGAGAACCTACGAGCCACTCTCACTCATTGCAAAGGTGGGAACTTGACTGAGCAAAAAGACGAGCCTATGGTGGAGACTGGAGTTTTAAGCTTGTATACCTCGGGCACAGTTACGTGCCCGAGTCTACAAGAGTTATTACGTAAAGAAGTTTTAAGATTGTTAAAACTTTATCGGGATGAGCCATTGAGTCTGACTATCACTGGTCATTCTCTTGGAGCTTCTTTAGCCATTCTAGCCGCCTACGATATAAAAACCACTATCAAACACTCACCCCATCTCTCTGTAATCTCGTTTGGCGGGCCTAGGGTTGGCAACCGAAGCTTTCGCCACCACCTAGAACAACAAGGAACGAAAATACTACGTATAGTCAACTCCGATGACCTAATCACAAAAGTACCTGGTTTTTTCGTTGAAGATCACGATGGTCATGTGGTACAAGAGCAAAATGCTCGTGTAGCACATTTAACAGATTGGATACAAAAGCGCGTTAAAGATAGCCGAAGGGCTTACGCTAACATAGGGCATGAACTACGGCTAAGTAGTCGAGACTCGTTAAAATTAAACAGTATTAATATTGCAACATGTCATGATCTCCAGACTTATCTTGACCTAGTAAATGGTTTTGTGAGTTCGACTTGTCCGTTTAGGGCTGGTGCAAGAAGGATGCTTAAGAAAGCTACAAATATCCCTTCTATAAAATAAGTGTATTCATTTTTATTAGAAAATTGCAAATCTTTTAGGCTAATTAGCTGTATATGTAAATGTTAAAAAACAGAGGGGTTGATGTTTCTCTTTTCGGCAATTGACACTACTTGTAAAGCAATAAACATAGGTTCGTGGAGGCTATATATTTTATAAAAGAGTAGGAAGGATAAAGAGGTATGTTTATTCTCTTTCATCAAAAATTTTATCAACATTCAAGTAATGTATACGACGTAACTACTATTTAGTAAGTCATGTTTAGTTGTAACTGATCAAAAAAAAGTCATAAATAAGTTATATTTTTTTTTAAGTTGATCATAATATGTTTAAATTAATTATATTTGGTTTCAATGGGTCATAACAGGTATTGTTTGGTTTTAATTTGCTATATTTGTGTTAATTGCACAAGTATTTTACCGTATTTACACATTTATATATATCCACATAAAATTAGAATATATCACTACAAGAAAAATATTATGGGTACATATAAATATGTGTTGGTGATTTAGTGGTGCATTAGAAAAGCGCAACTACATATGTTTTTTTAGAACACCTAAAAACTTTTTATCACTCATCATTAATTTATCTAGTGGCACCACTTTTCACTTTTACCGAATTTTTACCTTTGTGACCCATGTCACAACATAAATTTGTTGCAGTGTGTACATATGTTTTTCCGACTTTGTAAAAAAAGTTGTATAATGTATTACTCCTTTTATTCACAACAACAACAAAAAAAATATTTACAAATTTTGTTATCAGTTATAAAATGCATTTATAAGTTCAAATCAACACTCTAAAAGTTATGTTTAACTTTTCTAATATAATTTGAGAACCCGTATTATACTTTTATATATATATCTTTAATCATGTGATAATTAGATGTAATTTATTTATTTAATAAAGAGTCATGGAAAACAAGTGTATAAGGTGGTAATAAAGTCGAAAAGATAAGCGTAAAAAAATTGAAAAGATCCTTAAGTAAAAAATAAGCGAGAAAAATATGGAAATTAAAATATATTCTTTTCTATCCAATAAAAAAAACAACATACAGTTTGTCAATTCCTGCTAACAAAGATTATTTGAAGCAAATAATAAACCGTACTCTCGTGACTACGACAAAGCAACACCGAATAAAATCAAAAAAAAAAAAAAAATGTATTAACACTCTAAATATTAAAATGTGTTATCATGTGTCAAGTAATATATATTTTAAGTAAGTAGTACATCAAAAAAGCAGTATATTATTCCTTTTGAAACAAACTATGATAAATAAATTTATAAAAAGGTCAAGTTTGTCGTGTGCAATAAAGGAAACTGGGTAACTCAATGATTAGATTAAAGTGGGTTCAACCTTTTTCGCGCGCACAGGGATTAACCAACGTCACCGGCCATTGTTTATGTAGTCAACATCTTTTATATTGCATTCATATTATTTGGTCAATAACTAATCTTTGACGTTTTGATTTATGTGTTTCTAAAAGTAGTATCAATGACACCACCGTCCATCATACAATATATGTACATGATTATTAAAATACTACTACCATTTTGAAGTTTTGTCACCGTTATTTGTTGACTAATAAATCTTTAGATATTTGTTTAGAGATAAATAATGTGAAGTGTAAACATGCAGAGTGTATTTTAACAAGAAAATGAAAAAGAGAAAAGTAGATGACGTATTACGGGAGCATACAACATATTTAAATATATCTATCGATTAATGATAATTCCACACCGGATATCAACTTTGAATATTTATAGCATGATTTTTGTCAGTGGCGGGGTTTGGACCATACCTTAGCGAGGGCGGGGGCGGGGGCGAAAGTGGACTATTTTGTAGGGGGCGAACTTTATATTTATTAAAAAAATTTCACTACCGCACTAAAAATTTACACTATTGACGAAAAAAAGAGGGGAGGCGGAGGCCCCCTGACCCCATAGAAGCTTCGACTATGATTTTTGTAACATTATAATTCTGATATTTATCGTGTTTTACTTAGATTATTTAGATAGTTATTGTATTCTATTTGGATAGTTTATACAATTTAATGAATTTGCATAAACTTTTGGTTTTATTTGTTTTTGTATTTATATATGTTTATGGCAATTTAAATAAATGATGTTAACCACAAAAAACTAAAAGATCTTAAGAAGCAAACTTGTTTGAAAATTCTAGACTAGTGACTGGTGTGTGACCTATTGCTACAAACATTTTGTTAAAAAGTAGGGCAAGAAACGATTTGTATGGCTCGTAGTTAGACACCTACACACAAACTAAAATTTCATGAATGTGTAGATTTTTAGATGGAAATATGACATCTTTATTGTGTGTAGCTAATGACTGTCGTTAAATCATATAAAATCTAAATAATCAAGATAGACAAGGTAAGTATAGTATCATATTCATGTTGAGGATTTGGTTAGTATCACACAACAGTAGTACAAATCTGGTAATATGTTACATTAGACCTTGGATTACATTAGGCCTTGGATTACATTAGGCCTTGGATTACATTAGGCCTTGAAAAAGTTGATTATCCCTAAATTAATCATTTTACTAAAAGCTACTTCAATTGAAATTTCATTATATCTAACAAACTTTATAAAATCAGAAGCATCACCAGTGAAATCGAAATGATCCATTGTTCAAATCAACATAAAAGTTATAACAAAAGTATAGTCATACGTGTTCACTAGTTAAGAAGCATAATCGTCTATAGTTCAAACAAACTCCAAAAAGACTGCCGATTTTCCATTTCTAAATTAAGTGTCAACCACTCAACCAGTGTGAATGTGTAGGCTTCATTTCTTGGGCCCGCTCAGTCCAACTGATTATTTAATAGTCCACATGAATTGCTGTTAGCCCAAAGCCCCAAAGGTTAATTCTGTTCTTTTCGTTGAGTCGTTGACTACAAAAGAATTATCAACCACCATGGGCCATGGGATCGTCTATCATTCTATTGTATATTTCCCACAAATAAATTCAACACTTACTGCTTTGAATTTCAATATAAATAAATAGCAGATGTGCAAATGTGCAACTATGCATGGCCCAAATTAAAAAGAAGTGCATTACTTATTTTTTTTAACGGTAAGTGTAAAACCCCGCTTCATATGATACATGTTATCTTAATCAGTCTCACTTATTAGTTTTTCTGTCGGAACCACACCCCTAAACCCTATAGAAGTAAACCCATAACTGAAAAACAACTAGCTCAACCCAAGCATTTTTACTTCGAATGAAACTCAAACCTAAAACCTTTTCTTTTTATTTCTCTTCTATAAACTAACCTAACAAATAAGTACATTATTAACTACTAAAATTATAAAATGGGCCACATATCAAGAAGTTATCGGTAAGTGGGCCTGTGTGCAATAATACGACCATTCTTAAACTAAAAGCACAATAAAATTTATGACAGTCTACTTTAGGGTTGCACACCGACATCCACAATACAAACAACAATCGCAATATACTAATGGGGAATCTATTATCAATTTTAGACATGTTTCCTAATAATGTTTTTAAACATGATAAAACACATTTGTGTGGATCTTACATAAATATCTTCTCTTGTTACGGTCAGTGATAATGGTTTTGTTGTGACTCAATCTGCGTTGAATATGAAATCAGACAAAGTTGCCAAACATGAAAAAACATAGAGAATCAACACATGTTATCATTTTGCTTTTGATATGTTTGGTTTTCCAGCCGCTATGGACCTTCTGAACAAGGTTCATAGGTTATGCATAATAATTTATCAGTCTCAAGGTTTTGTTTGTAGTGGGATTGATTGTGCTATCCAAAAAGAGGTTGCAACACAACTTGTTGTCTGTTTGCCTGCCACTTTATTGTAATCGTTTGTTTCATCCATTAACAAAACATGATTAAATCAAATTATTGGGTAAAGAAACAACGACAATCAAGTTGAAGGTTTTCATTTTGAATCCAAAATTTCATAACTTTTTACTAGTCAAATTCAGTTTTAGTTTTATAAAATAAAAAAAATTGAACTAGAAACTAATATTTAACAAATCAAAATTCAGTTACAGCTAGAAAAGATTTAAAGACAGAAAAAACTAAACAACCTATGAAGCCCAAACCAATTCAATCTATCAACTTTGGTGAAGAAAGCAAGTGTCAAACTTTAAATAGATAAAAGTACAGGGATCAAAGTACAAAAACACTAGATTCAATTATCCACACTATATCTCTCCACCACTGCACTGCGGCTAGGGTTTCACCAAACCCTCTTCTCTTTCTCTCTGTCTTCAAGATTCTCTAAGCTTTCTGCTGGGTAATCGATCCGAATACAGATGATGATTACCAATTGGAATTAGGGTTCGTATCTGTTGCAAAAGATTGAAACTTTGCATCAAAGGGTTCTTTACGAGTGCAACAAAAGAAGGAAGATATGGCGACTATGAACCCTTTCGATTTGCTCGGAGATGATGACAATGATGACCCGGAGCAGCTTGTGCAGAAGATCGTTGCTGCGCCGGTGAAGAAAGCTCCGTCTGCGGCTCCCGCCGGTAAGCCCACCGCTCAGCCGGCTAAACTTCCGTCGAAGCCTCTTCCTCCAGCTCAAGCCGGTGAGTTTTGAGTTATACAGTTCTTCAGCGATTCAGTTAGTTAATTGAGTCGTTGATATTATCTGTTTGTTTTCTAAACTTAATATAAGATATGCCCCAATTAGGGTTAGTAAGAGTATATAAGTAGTTCCAGTTTACCTTCAAATACTCAGATGAGCATAAGCAACATCTCTATATGGAGACCACAAATTACTTTTAAAGTGTATAACGTAATGAGCTTGTTGTATTGTTGATTCGCGTTAATGTGCAGTTACTTAGTAGTGAGATACATGATTGCTTGATACCTGTTTAGATTTTTGTATGGTTTGAGTAATTGAGTTAACTATCTTATATTGAAAATGTCTTATATAGGGCTCCTCGATGATGCTATTTGCAGTGTTATATGTATGTATGTGTGTGTGATTTTTTTTGTTATTGTTTATAAAGTGAGAGAAGCCAGAAATGAAGGTGCTCTTGGCAGACGTAGTGGTCGTGGGTATGGGCGTGGCAGTGGTGGATTCAATAGAGATTCGGCGAACAATGAAGGTTCATTTAGTAACCGTGGATTTTCTGGTGCTCAAGGTGGTATTGAAGAGTCTGATGGTAAGGCTTCGGAGAGACGTGTTGGTGGTTATGGTGGTCCTCGTGGCGGTTTTCGTGGAGACCGTCGTGTTTCTTTTGCTAATGGAGATGGTGGTGAGGATGGAGAACGTCCACGTAGGGCGTATGAACGTCGTAGTGGGACAGGGCGTGGGTACAATCTTGCTCTTTGATCTTGCTTAAATTTCTTTTGTTTTTAATGTGAATTCTGGAATCTGGATACAACTTTTTAATGGTGCCATTTTTCATCTAAAATTTATATATTGAATGGGTCTGCTTGGGTTGTATCTTATTATTATTAATTCAAACTTCATATTAATCTCTAATATGTCAAATGACTTAATTAATTCTAAAAAACTTGTTTAAGACTGAAGAGGTAAAGCGGGTCAAACAGTTGGAAGTCACCCAAAGTTTAGTGACTTAGTCAAAATACTTTCAACTTTTAAATGACTTTTATACACACAAGTAGATTATTTACTTTTATAATTTGAAAAATGAATAAGTGTTGGCGGCTGTTGACTTATTCTTAACTTGGTTTCAAAATTACCCGTTTCGACATGTGCTCATTTTGACCCATCTTCCGCCCACAAAACCTGTCCGTTATGCCACTTGATTGCTTTGCGTTGCCAATTTTATTTATCTGCTTACGTGATTTTTCATTTTATGTTCAGGAATGAATTCAAGCGTGAGGGGGCTGGTCGTGGGAACTGGGGAACTCAGGCTGATGAAATCAATCAGTACTTTTTTCTGCTTCTATACAGTCTTTATGATTTAATATTTGTTTTTTGCAAGTAACTCTTATAAAATTTTCCATCAGCAGGGATATTCAGGAAGTGGTGGTTGAAAAAGAGAAAACTGTAGCTTCTGATAAACCTGATGTAGAGGAAGAGGCAGTTGATGAGAAGAATGAGAACACGGCTAATGAACGTGTTGAGGAGCCTGAGAATAAGGTGGGTAATTTTAAACCCAACAAAAAAAACTTTTACTCGTTTGGGATGACAGTCATAACACAACCTAAATTGACCCACTCATAAGTAAATAGGTTGATAGAGTCACCTCTCATCGGAAACAAGTCAAGAATATATTGTAACATCCATTCTCAAATTAAAACGGAGCATTTATTTATAGTATCTCAATTGCCATCCAGTTTCTGAGACCGTTATGATAGCCATTCAATGTTCAAAACCATTGTAGGAAACCATTTAACTTGTGAAAACAATTGTAAAAAACATTTGGTCACATCGACATTTACAGGTTTTTTGATTAAAATCACCTAATACAAACAACTAGTACGGTGGCTTTTTACTGATTTAGAACTTTGATGATGCGAAATTGTTGGATATTTTGTAATGCAGGAAATGACACTCGAAGAATATCAGAAGGTTCTGGAAGAGAAGAGGAAAGCTCTGGCAGCACTGAAGACTGAAGAAAGGAAGGTGGAAGTTGACAAAGAGCTTGCATCCATGCAGCAACTCTCAAACAAGAAAACCAGTGATGACATTTTTGTCAAATTGGTGATGATTTTTTATACCATTTTCTTAATTTTGTTTGAGCTCCTTTAATCTACAAACTTAACTGACGTGGAATTATATTTGTAGGGTTCTGACAAAGATAAACGAAAGGAGATTGCGGAGAAAGAAGAACGTGCTAAGAAGGTTGTCTTATGTTATTTTGACTTCTATTGTCAAACTTCATTTTTGTGTTTAATTGATTAGTGGGCTTACTTATTATGCATACGACATATAAATATCTAGTTGTACACGAATACATACATGTTACATATATGCGTATCAAATAGGTGTATGGAGCTCCAATATGCTCAATAAAAACATCATCTTGAGTTTTTATTGTAGCTTACTTTTGTTTATTGGATGTTTATTGTTACAGTCACTTAGCATCAATGAGTTCTTGAAACCCGCTGAAGGTGAAAGATATTACACCCCAGGCAACCGTGGACGTGGGCGTGGTACCAGAGGAGGTGGTCGCTTTAACCAAGGTGGTGGTTCAAGCTATGCCCATGAAGCTCCTAAAATTGAGGATCCAAGTCACTTCCCCACTTTAGGTGGCAAGTGAGACGCTCGTCATGCATCCTGTCATTTGCATCTCATAAACAAATTTACTAAAAATGGCGGGAAATCATTACCACTGTAGTTCTCATAAGTGGGAAAAAGGGTTCCTTGAGTTGTAAATTTCTTTTTTTTCTCTCATGTGCTGTGTACCATCTGTTTTGGTCTAATTATCAGTGGGCATTGAGTCCGTTTTTTGTCACGTGTCTTTTAAAGTTTTAGAGATTTTCAAGACGGTGTATTTCTCAATTTTGTTCTGAAATAGATGAATGACAGTTAAACTCCTTCGCATGTTTTTATGTTAAGTTGATTTAGCCCAGAGTTGTTTTATCAAATGATTACAATTTACCTTAAGCTGACAGCTGGTGAATTATGCGGTACAAAACAAGATGAAAATCAAACTAACCAACAACAAATTTGTCTTCTTGACATAACAAACATGGTAAAAAGAATTCTTGAATTTTATACAACCCAAAGAGTCTAAAACAAAGAAAGTAAAGAATTCAACCCTAACACAAGGACAATACTTGTACACTGCCACTTCAATCAAATATAACCACTTAAGAGCAGCATCCACTGTTCTGCGACACGGGTTGACCACGAATGTTCACTGTTGGAGGCTTTGAGGCGTTCAATGCTGGTTGACTAGCCATCCTGCATTTACAGAACAACCAAAACAGTAATTAATTCAGAAAGGACGGTTTAGATATAGATATCTGTTAATTATTGTTCGATGATATCATGGTACTTGCCTATCTTTGATGGAAGCTGTCATGGCCATGAAGGCCTGTTCCACATTGGTTGCATCTTTTGCACTAGTTTCCAAGAAAGGAATTCCAATTTCATCAGCAAATGCCTGTAAATATCAATAAATTATTACTTTTTAAATGAATTTACTCTTGTTCCTCGGTCGTTTATAGTACAATAATCCCATCTAATTTTTTACCTTGGCTGTTTCAGTTGAAACGACTTTATTTGCAACAAGATCACATTTGTTTCCAACAAGGATCTTGTTGACATTCTCACTGGCATAACGGTCGATTTCACTCAGCCACTGTTTAACATTATTAAAGCTCTCTTGGTCCGTCACATCATAAACCACCTGAATACATACAAGAGGAAAATGTTACTCGACGCAACGAAAATTGCAATCTTCAACTAAAGTTTGTTAAATACCCCTTCTGTTTGCAAGGGTGATCATGGCAAATGGGAAACTTTAAAGCAGGAAAAACCACAAGTAGATAACTTACTATGATGCCATGTGCTCCTCGGTAGTAGCTGCTTGTGATTGTCCTAAAACGTTCTTGCCCGGCAGTGTCCCACAGTATGTTGGCAGAGCATAAAAAGAAACAAAAGAAATTACATAATGAAAAGGGAGTTTGTTAATGCACGCAATTCACTCAGATTTGAAGCGTATAGAATAAGATTGAAGATGTGGTTTTTATGACTACAAAATCAAATCCAACATGAAGAAACCAGATAATTATGAATAAAATCTTAGCTTAAACTTACTATTTGAAGCTTAATAGTCTTGCCATCTTGCTCCACAGTACGGATTTTCTAACAGAGAAAATGCAGAAAAGGTCAAGTCAAACTTAAGATATGTATATCAAGTAAGCAATAACACATAATATTTACTTACAAAATCGACTCCAATGGTGCTTATGTAACTGTCCAAGTAAGAATCATCCTATACCAAGTTAAGAACAGAAGCAAGACAACCAAGAAAAATTTGTCAATAGCATACTGAGAAAATAACAAAACACATTTTTCATAAGATCTAAGGCACTTACAGCAAACCTCAGAAGTAGACATGACTTTCCTACACCAGAATCTCCAATGAGCAAAAGCTTGAATAGGTAGTCACTGCCAAAGATGATTGCAGTAAATAAATATATTTTATGAAGCGATGTGTGCGGTAATACAATGCAAAAGCAAATGACTAGTCCGAAGACATTATCTCAAGCAGACTTTGTAATTATATATTAATAACGACAAGATAAAAAAGAATCAGTAAATAAAGACAAAAAAGATACTGCAATAAAATATTTAAAGATTATTTTAGAACTGTTTAACCTTATATTTTCTGGTGCTTTTTTGGAAATGTAGAACCTTAGTAGTCATATGGAAAACACAAAAAATTACTACTAGAGCGCATCACGATATATATGTACAATTAAAAAAATTAAGAAAAGAACTTTGAAAAGAACATTTTGTAAAGCATTAAGATCTATCTATTGGTTTTAACATCAAGATATTATATGGCTAGTCGAGGCTACTATAAACACGGTAAACACCTGAACTTAACCGTTGCACGTTCCAAAAGACCCTAATAAGAGAAGGTTATATATTGCCTGTGTCATATCCTGTGTACTGACATTTAAGCAAGAACCCTGTGCTGAAAGCCCTTTGACACAACAATACAATTCTCTATCAAATTATATCTTCCCAGAAAATCTGCTTCATTCGCTTTAGCGGTTAACAAATTGATATAAGATCAATGCTATACCACACTATTCTCATTGTATATTTTACTACTACTAACTTCGCCTGAATATCAGAGCTTGTTGCTCAGTGAAGAATTCTCAATGTCGCTCTGGTTGGCACACCCCCAGCCCTAAGCACTTAAGTAATAATATTCTCTTTCTTATTGATTCATGTCGCTCTCGTCTAGATGAGAATTTTTTTTCTAATTCATCAAATCGCAACCCTATCCAACAAAAGCCAAACATTAAACTGTTTGTTCTATTAAGTAAACTAAATAGTATATCGGTAGAAACACATGTTTGGATATTTCATCTAATCAAAAAATAAAACAGCTTTGATTCTTTTAACGTGTAGCATCCAATATTGACCAGCAACACCTGCTAGCAGAAACTAGAGAAAATGTATTAGGCCTAAAAGTTAAAAAGCATCTTCAACTGTTCCATCGAACAAACTAACAAATCATCTAACATGATTTTCCTTTTTTGAGTAACGGCCAACGAGGCATCATACCGTAACTCTATCATGCTCTGTAAGCTCTTCCCCCAATTCAATTTCACATTTTTCGCACAACCTCGCAATAATTATGCTAAAGTACACCAAGTATGTAACGATAAGAGGAAAAAGAGTATGTAACTCTTCGTAAACATGTGCGATCTACCCTCCCAGAGTCCCGATCCAATGGTAATCATCAAACGTGAGAGGAAAAAAAAAAAAAAAAAAAAAACCCTAACTCATCCATCAGACGAATGAAAATCATAAACACAAAGATCAAGATCAGATCAATAAGTGAAGATCCGGTTAGATGAATGACCTAATTGACGAATGAGATGAGGAATTAGGGAAACAATGAAGCCAAGGTGATAGGAAAAGATGAACTTACTACTCAGGAGTCATGGCGGTTGGGAGAAGAATAAATACTCTACTCTTTATATTATTATTATTATTATTACAAAGGAAGGAGAGAAGATGTTTTGTGAAAGCACCACCGAATCTTGTGGATCACCGCCGGGATGAGAGGAACACGTAAACCAAATGAACAAAGCACAACACGTTTGGTAAAGCAGTTCTCAACTATCTATATTAATATACCCCACGCGTCAACGGAAAATGAACCAAAACAATATTTATCATCAAGTAATAATATTACAGGTTTGTAACATCCTCCTCCCTGTTAAGATTTTGTTCCAGAAGTTAGCGAATATAGATAATTAATAAAAAAGTTTTTTTATAATAGTATTCAAGTTTTAAAAGTATTTTAATTTGTTACTGTTTCAATCTTATGTGTTTAACCTGAATAGCAGATAAAAAACTTAATTAACTTAAGTTTGCGTGGGTCAAAGATGATGAGGCGAGATGGAGGGGTCACAAGTGATGGAGTTGAAGGTGATGGGGCGGTTTTGGGTGGGTTGCAGATGATGAGGCAGGGATTTGAGTGAGTCGTAGATGTTTAGGGCGGCGATGGCAGGGGGACGATAGTGATGGTGTGGTCGGAGGTGGTCAAAGGTGGAGGGAGAGGGTGTTCGAAGGTGGAGGTGTAGAAGAGAAGGGTGGTCGACGATGCAGGTAGAGGGAGATGGTTAGAAAAACAATTACATGTTAATCAAGTTAATTACATAAGATTAAAACACCAAACCAAAGTTAAATGACATGATTGAAACAATTAGAAAAATGAGTGAACTGATTGGAATATTCTTAAAATTTGGTTACTATTTTATGAAGTTTTCCCTTAATAAAAACACATAAATAATATGTATTCATGAGCAGTTTTATAAGAAAATAATCTGCATTTAGATTATACGTCTTAAGACAATCAAAATTACAAAAGAAAACAAAAGGACTTTCCTATTGTGAAGAATATGTGTTGCTTTTCAAAAAAATTGAGTTCCAAATTATAACAGTAAAAAGTATTATCAAGATTAAATATGAGATAAACATAGAATAACATGAGAAAAATGATGGATTTTAATGAAGCGACGGAAAAATAGACATTATGGATGTACCCATACAAGTGTTTAAAATTTCGGTAATTGTAACTTATTGTGTGGTAATAATATACAACAAAACATTAGGGACCCTTGCAGCAATTTTCTTTTCTACTCTCTTCCTTCGCCTGTGTCTTACAAGTCTATCCTCCCCTAACCCCTACCCCTACCCCCATCCACCGGCCACCGGCCACCACCATCGCCACCGTATGGCCACCGCCGGCGTATCATTTCGTCACATCAGTCGAATTCATCGGCACTTGTCTATTTTTCCGTTCCTCCTTCCTCCTCGCTCGTCCACTCTTAGCTTTAGACGAAACTGCAAACCACTTATCTGCTTCAATTTCTTCCGTACCGATTCTCCGAGACATTGTTCAGTTGTTCCTTCGAGCTCATCAGGTATGAATTATTATTCTGGCTAATTGTTATTGTGATTTCTCATTTAGGCATTTCGTCAACCAGCTGTGTTTTATTTTGAACTGTCTCTCATTTTGCTATCTGGTATGATTATGCTTCATCCCTTCCTATAACGGATTTTTTGTTTCAGACTTGTGCTTTTCTAATGGCAAAGATGAATTGTTTCAACAGTCTTCATTGCAATGCTTTTCTCTTGAAATCGAATACTGTAATTCTCAAGTTGGAATGTACCCCTTTTGAACCCAAAAGTTGAAATTCTCTCTATCTCCATGATTCCATCTCAACGCAGAGAGTGGTTTGCTTGGTGTATGGTTTGATTCAATGATCAACCAAAAGGGAATTTGAATAAATAATAATTTGTATGTTAGATTATTTTCCTTAGGATGAATTGTTTAGTATGCGGGTTTAAGGCTAACAAAAAAGAGCTTTGAGATTTAAACTTTTGATAAAAACGAGTTGGATTGGGAAAGAATTAATGAACCAGAAAGAAAAGATTGAGGAAGAAACTTTTTTCCCCGCCATTGAGGTGATATGTTGTATAAATGGATGCTTAGTTCTAAGACTTTTGCATCAATTCATACAACGCATATGGTCTTTTGTAATTAAAGAATGGGCGTTTATCATTTTTTTTTGATGGGTTGGTCATGGGTGCATTATTTACCATAGCGATAAGATAACTCTGAAGTCTGCTTTGGCTTGAAGGTAAACAAGAACTTCGCATGTTTAGGAACATGTATAGTTGACCAGAGAGCCCTATTTATTTTTTTAAGGGCAAGATAGAACTATGTGACTATCATGGTATCCAATAAATGTTTAAGGGACTTCAATATGAATATGAAATATTTAAATCATTTTATTGATTCTATGATCTGGTAATTATAAGCCATTAACTTTCAAGATGTTGGTTTGTGATCTTTAATTCTTTATACTGACACAATATTTCTTCATGGAAAAATCCTCATAGACTGGAATAATCATGTTGCAGCAGTGGATGAAACATATGATGTAATAGTGGTAGGAGGAGGCCATGCAGGCTGTGAAGCTGCTCTCGCATCTGCTCGTTTAGGGGCAAAAACTCTTCTTCTAACAATGAATATCGATCGGATTGCATGGCAGGTTAGTTTATTCTAAAGACACATTTTTCACCTGGTTTGAGCTGTTAATTTGCAGCTGAAGTTTTACATTGTTTACATCTTCATATAGTCAAATACTTGAATGTTAAGATGCTATTCTCTTTGGAAGCCTCGGGATTGGTATGAATGTGTGATAACTGATCTTTATTTAAGCTTTCTTTTACTCGAAAGTTAATTCCATTGACCGATCCTAAGTATCTTTTAGAGGTTTGTTCAAGTTATAATCTTGAACAAAATGTCTGTGAACTCAGGAATTAGCTGTACACAAATGGAAGAAGCAACAAATGAGGGAGAGTGTAAAGACGAATTGGCGTGTTAATCAAATATGTTTAAAATTGTTTACAATTTCATTGAATAACGTGACAATATCTGAAATTCTTGGCATACTATTGTGCATTGCAATAAATTTCCCTTTCAAGATAATTTCTCACCAAGAGAAGTTTGGTACAGCCCTGCAATCCAGCAGTTGGTGGACCTGCAAAGTCTCAACTAGTACATGAGGTGGATGCATTAGGTGGGGAAATTGGGAAGATGGCTGATAGGTAAATTTCACTCTCTAACTGGACATGTTATTAGTGATCTTCTTTTGCTTTTACCATTTTCTGGCTTTTATGACATTAATTTTTATTATCATATCCATTGTCACTCTTCCCACCTCAAAATGTCAGCCTTATCGTGTTCACAAAATGTTCTATTTGCATGCCAAAGAAATGCCACTCTTCCTTTAAGGTCTGTGTAGAAAATAATTGTCCTTTTCTAGAAAAATAGGAAAACTGCTATGATTTGTTCAATTTAGTATCACTCGCTAAATCCACAGGAAAGAGTGTGTTTGACTCTTGAATTGAGTCATATTTTGATTAATACTTCATATCTTATTTCAACTTTTAAGCATATTGATTATTCCTGCTTACATAGTTCAGATGTTATCTACAAAAGCGTGTTCTTAACGTCTCTAGAGGCCCTGCTGTCAGAGCATTGCGTGCTCAAACGGATAAAAGAGAGTATGCAATTGAGATGAAAAAGATTGTAGAAAGGCAAGCTTGCTTAACTTTTCTCTTAGAATTTTGATTAATTATCAGCTTATCGATACCATAATTTTCTGATATTTCAATTTTAACTATGCTTTTGTAATTTCAGCACACCCAACTTGTCTATTAGGGAGGCAATGGTAACAGACCTTTTACTGGGAACAAATGATGATGTAAAAGGTGTTCGCACTTTTTTTGGGATGAATTTCTATTCAGATTCTGTTGTTCTCACAACTGGCACTTTCATGAGTGGAAAAGTTTGGGTTGGCAGAACATCAATGCCAGCTGGAAGAGCTGGTGAATCAGCTTCTCATGGCCTTACAGAAAATTTACAGTCGCTTGGATTTGAGACTGACCGGTTAAAAACTGGGACACCTGCACGCGTGGACTCACGCACTGTGGATTATTCTCTGTTGGAGCCTCAACATGGAGATGAAGAGGTTTTTTCACTTAATCTCTTATGTAGGTTTATTTTAGAAAATATTTCCATCTCATATTTATCACAGGGAGATGAAGGAAAAAAATATCTGTATAACTGTCATAAGATTTTTTTTTATGTTTGTTAATTTGTTACGTTGTTAATATGAGTGGGTGATGAACAGGTACATTGGTTTAGCTTTGATCCATCGTACCACATTGAACGGGAGCAAATGTGCTGTTATCTCACACGCACAACACAAGTCACTCATCAACTAATAAAAGAGAACTTACATGAAACTCCTACTTATGGAGGATGGGTGGAAGCCAAGGGGCCTCGGTATTGCCCTTCAATTGAGGACAAGGTACAGTATCATTTCATTTTCACATTACTTTTTAACAACGGTCACCATAATTATGTAGTTTTGTCTTTATAATCCCTGTATCTTTTACGTGAGTCATGTGGTGTTCGTTCTTTTTCTAGATTGTGAGATTCCAAGATAAAGACTCTCATCAAATATTTCTTGAACCAGAAGGTCGAAGTGTACCTGAGCTCTATGTGCAGGTCTCGAGCTTTCCAATTGCATTATCTATCCACTTTGGGCCTTTTTTTGTGTTGTATGCACCATTTTTGCCCCCTTTTTTGGGAAATCAAGTTATACTTCCCCAACATCTCTAAAAATGCATTTGTAATGACTCTCCACTTCACATTCATGTCTCTTGGCAAATCATCGTTTGATGCATTAGCTTAGACTATAAGGTAGCAAAATGAGTGGGTTGGGTAACTTTTTTGTACAGTTAGGTAAGCTGACCTAACATACTTTTTGTCAAATTATTTATTTATTATAAACTACTAGCGCGCCAAATTTGGTTATAAAAATTTTATTACTTCAATAATAGTCTAAGTTTTGAATGAAATGATGTATTTTACTTTAGGTGACTTTCAACCCATTTGACCTACTTCGGTTTTTAGCTACTTGAATTTCCCGTCTGACCTGTTGGAGATAATGTATAACCCACTTATAATGTGTAATTGTGTGTATATTGACCCTAGTTTTTTTTCCTTTGTGTTTAACCTTATTACAGGGTTTCTCAACTGGGTTACCTGAAAGATTACAATTACCACTATTGAGAACATTACCAGGCCTGGAGAATTGTTCAATGCTGAGACCAGCATATGCTGTAGAGTATGATTACTTACCTGCTCATCAGTGCTCCAGGTCTCTTATGACAAAGAAAATCCAAGGACTTTTTTTCTCTGGTCAAATAAATGGAACAACAGGTTATGAAGAAGCTGCTGCTCAGGTTAGGCATCATGTTTTTTCTGGTTACTTGTTTATTATTTTTTTTCACTTGCATTGGTTTTCATCTGTTGATTCATCTTTATAGGGAATTATTTCTGGAATAAATGCTGCTAGGCATGCAGATGGGAAACCCCTCATTGTTCTTGAGAGGGAAAGCAGTTATATAGGTACTTTAATTGATGATTTGGTTACTAAAGATCTTCGAGAGCCTTACCGCATGCTCACAAGGTACTATAATGTACTAAATTATGCTAAATTTAGGACAGCAATATCAGAGAATGTGAGTATAAAGAGAGATGTTTATCTTATTGATCAATAATTTTTTTGACCTCAGCAAATTGTTTTTTTTTTTTTTGGAAATTAGGATAAAGATACAATTATGACTACTTCCCATGATATTTCTTATAGCTGTATAGATGGTTAACTTTAACTACTTTGATCTAACTAACTGAATTATGTATTCAGTAACCTAAGTTGATCTTTGGTCTTCACCTTTATTTTCTGTCTGGCACACAATTCAACTTTTCTTATTAGCTCTACCATAAATATTCGCTTCAAAACGAACTACTGTAATAATGCAACATTTCTAACGAAAATGCTTATTTCTTTTCAGCCGGTCAGAATATCGGTTAATTCTTCGATCTGATAATGCTGACAGCCGACTCACACCTTTAGGTCGTGAGATTGGTTTAATAGATGACAAAAGATGGACAGCGTACCAAGAAAAACAAGCTCGAATCTCCCAGGAGAAAATAAGATTGAAAAGTGTCCGTGTTACAAGTAAGAGAAACAATCATATGTTTTTCAGTAGGTTAACAATTTTTTTGTATGAACAAAAAGCTAAAAATTTCTCAAACAGGTGAAGCCTTAGTCAATGAAGTTACTCTTCTGTCTGGTCAACCAGTTAAGGATCATTCAACACTTGAAGGCCTTCTCAAAAAACCACATATTGAATACAAACTATTTGACAAACATGGTTTCGGAAACGATGATCTGTCAAGGACGGAAAAGGAATGCATCGAGATTGATATCAAATACGAAGGCTTGATTGCACGCCAGCACAGCCAGTTGCAACAGGTTAATAATCTAAATTTACACAAGTATTTCATATCTTTTGTGAATTAGTGTATACATATATCATCTTCTATAATGTTTTTCCAGATGGTTCATCGACAACATAAGCCCCTTCCTGCCGACTTAGATTATCATGCTATGAAAACCTTATCACATGAAGCACGCGAGAAGCTATCAAAGGTATGCTGTGGTACTTTAATCGAAAATCAATATCCTATAAAATCAAATCCAGCATGAAAACTTCCATATGCTTATCTCCCATTTCATTTTCAGTTCTTGGTGACACTACTTGGTTGTGCCTGTTTGTTTTCAGGTGAGACCACAAACTATTGGTCAAGCCAGCAGAGTTGGCGGGGTTAGCCCTGCTGACATCACAGCGCTCCTTATTGTCTTGGAGTCGAACCGCAGGAAAGCTCAAGAACTTAAGAGACATGAGATCTTGGCTTCTGTTATTGCAGATTCGAGCTGAACATGATCTCTTGCATGTGTGGGAATAGTTATCAATTTTTGTGTACATATAAGATGATTATGCTATTATTTGAGTTGTAAATTCTTGATTGTGGTTGGTTTAAGGCGTTACGGGGTATTTGATAGGAATTTTTGTATATTTAAAAGAGAATGTGTAATTGTAACATGTGATATTGGAAAGATACATATAACGTGAATTTCTAATCCTAGATGAAAGGTTGTTTTCGTTTGTGTCATTTCATTAGATGTAAATGTGTATGCATTTAAATAGGTTGCAAAGTCAACTTCTAAAGTCACCATGTAGTTTTGATTCTTTTAAAACGAGTAATGACCTTCATTGTATTGTGGTTTGTGTAGTTGGTCAGTTTTTTAATCACAAGTTAAATGTATTTACTTTTATTTTAAACAAGTACTAATTTTGTTTAGAATGCAAAGATATATGTTATTCAGCCACCGGACAAGTATAAAACTAGTTAATATAATTTTTAAAATATGCATGTCACACATCTTCAAAAGCAAGTTTTTGAGATGGATGCAGCAAGTCAAGCGTGCAACATTGAAGCTTTTCAGCAAGTCGGTTCTCACACACCCCATCCAAGAAGTTTGAATATGACAATTTGTAATAAAGAAACCTGTTTCTGTGAAGGTAACAAGAAGGAAAGAAGCATTTGCGGTTATTGGGTTTAACACTGCCTTTAGTAGCAGAAGAAGGCGTGATTTGGTTAGAGAAACATGGATGCCTAGGGGTGCTTTTGTCCTTAAATGTTTCTACTGTTGAACAAAAAACTGTGCATCTCAAAGTGCATATCTCGAAACACAATCTGTATACTCGCTGACAGTGTTTTGTGCATTGAGAGTTTGAGACTAACAAACAGTTGAAAATCTTTTACATTTCGTAGGTGAAAAGTTAGTTCAGCTCGAGAAGAAACAGATATGGTTGTCCTTTCATAATTGGTCATAGGTGATTCGATCTTTTATTTCCTTTTAGTGTATGTTTATGTTGCGATAATGTTAGGGACTATGCAAGGAGTGTTGCTTTTTCATTTTCACAACAATGATGCTTTGTTTAAAAAAAGCAGAAACTGGCCATACTGGTCTTTCACTTTTTTGCAGTGTGATATCTAAAAGCATTTTAGACCGAGCCATCGACTCTGAG
>BJCO01827910.1:0-14755 GCA_018326465.1 Flaveria floridana | reverse complement strand
CGGCATATGATGACTACCTTCGTAACAGTTCCGGTTCTGGTGGCGAGGAATAAACGTACAAGTATAATACAGACGAACAAAGAAACGACTATGTTAAATGTTTAGTTTTAAAATTGTATATTTTTTTATAAATTTTATAAATGTACAATTTTATAAATTTTATAAATGTTTAGTTTTTAAATTTTATAAATGTTTTATATACTTTGTTTGTGTTTAAAATTGTATATATATGTTTATAAATGTTTTAAATTGTTTAAATGTTTTAATTTGTTTAAATGTTTATATATGTTTATAAATGTCATAAATTGTTTAAATTATATAAATTGTTTTATGTTTTAAATGTTTTAATTAAAAGTTTAAAATTTTCTTTGAATTAAAAAAAATCCAAATTTTTCAAAAAAAAAACGGTTTGGGCCGAACCGGTTTGGGCCCGAACCGGTTTCCAAACCGACCCAAACCGGTTTGATAGGGTTGGGTTTTTATGGTTTGGAACCGGTTCCAACCCGAACCGGTTTGGACCCAAACCGGTTTTGACCAACTTTGACCAAACCGGTTTCAGTTTGAAACCCGAACCGGTTTAGACCAAAAACCCGGTTTGTACACCACTACCTCTTAGGATCTAGAACTAGCATCGCTGGGTCTCATAGACTGAACGTTTAAGGAAACGTTCATGAATAGTTGGACAGAAAGTTCAATTACATTTGTCTACTTAATAAACAAAAGAACACGTATAAAATAATTTTTTTCATTTAATTATACGAACGTACATAAACAAATGTCAAGTTCTTTCTTTACTATTCTGACCCTTCTAGTTTAGCTTAGCTCAAAAAAAACATATCGACATATTAGACCTTGAGATTACATTTTGTAACGATTTAGCCTCTAACAATAACTCTATTAGTTCTGAGGCAAGTATAAAGGAATTTTGGTCCATTTATATATTGGGAGCTATTATGTAAATTATAATATTCTTTTTTTTAATTTAAGGAACTATTATGCAATTACTCAAATTTACAGAAGCAACCCTTCAAATTTACAGAAGCAACCCTCAATCCTGTTCTTTCTACTCTATTAAACGAGTTTTTTATTCATATTTTAAAAAAGTATTTGTATTTTTATTATTTAAAGTCGGTTATTGTTAATCTTTGTATTACAGTTATTGTTAATTTTACTTATAGACGTTAGGAAAAAAAGAAGTACAAAAATTGAACGATTTTGAAAATCAAAATAATTAAAAAATGTTTTTAATCAAACAAACAGTTTAAAAGATGAATACAAAAAAAAGACATTAACAAAAACAAAAAGGTTTAAAAAAAGTTAAAAAAATAATCATATATTAATTAAAGGTTTAAAAAATGAAGTAATGTTGAACAACTGAACAGTTTTTAACAAATGAATAATTTAAATAAGCGAATGATTTTGAAAAAGAAGAACAATTTTAACAAGTTTGAAAAACGAATGACTTAAAAACGACTATTAAAAACAAAAGGTTTTAAGAAAGATGTGTTTATTTGTATCTTTTTTTTCAGATATGCAAATAAAAAACTCATTTAATAGAGAACAAAGAATAGGGTTGTGTCACACTCCGTTGACCGGGTCTGGCCATGACCGACTGATATCATTACAATGCAACGGAAATAAATATATTTGAACTTAATCATTTCATCATTTCAAATATCCATAAGTTAAATTGTCTAAAACTTCAAGTAATACATATTAATTTAATTGTTCATAGATAATAAGGTGGATAGGACAGTGCCTAAGTCTCCAAGGGTTCATCTAAGACGACATCTATCCTTTTAACACCTATCAATTAAACTTCACCTGAAATACACACCCAAAATATGTCAACATTATGTTGGTGAGTTCATAAGTTTAAGACACGTTACCATTCATGACAAATATAATATTCAATAATTTGGTAATGACAACAACCATAATATAAATACCATGATGTACTATAGAATGTATCACAATCAAACCTAACCCGGACTTTCTCGCCCGAGTACTAAGATATCCCCTAACCCGTTACTACTAGATGGTTGGGTTTAAATATGCCCTGCTAAGCACGGTTAATTGGCACCAATTTGTGACATAACGATTATTAAATCTCAATGGGGGGTTTTCCTACATAAAGGGCCCATTGTGTGCGGGGATTCCTTTAAATAGTACTATCCATAAATCACGCGACTCCTAATGGAGTTAATGATTGTGCTCCGTTCTGGGACAAGAGCAGGTAGTATTGCACCACAATAATGTAATAACCAACGAGTATGTATTTCACCCTAAAAGTTTTAAAGTTAAAAGGGAGTTCATGAGACTCACCCGTGGTTAATCACGTGGTTGTTTCAAAGGTTTGGATGCTACTGACCGTGAGGGTTCCTATGTTTATTTAAAATGAATAAGTACTATTATTAAGGGATCAATTAAGCCCAACCATCATGTTTTGTATTTGTATTCTCTTGGTGTGTGTTATATTACATACGTGTAATCTTAATTTAGGTCCTTGAGTTTTGGTTAGTATCTTTATTTTACTTAACATTAGGCCATTATCTTATAAGTTCTGATTATTTTTGTTCTTATAGGTGTGGTATAGTCCCAAAACAGCAAGGTTTCAACAATTGTTAAGATTGGTCCCTCAACTTTGCTAGATTTACATTTTTGGCCCTAAAGTTTGGGATTTTGCGCTATAATTACTTATAATGGTTTTTATAATTTTTAGTGGATTAGGCTACTATAATAAGTTGTTTTTTATGCTATTTGATTTTTCTTAATGGTTTCAAGAGGTTGTTTTCGGTTTAAGTGTTTTGTGGAGTTACATTTAAATACTTTCTTATGTGAGGTCGTTGAATGGCCCAAATGAATGTTTTGCCTTAAATATAACTTGTTTAAATAGTAATTGATCTCTGAATGGTTAATGGTATGGCTCTAGTATTGATGACTTACTTATCGTGTTCTTGGATGTGTATCGTATCGCGATTCAGGTATGTTGGTAATGTGAGATTAAATCCTTGGTTTTTATATTAATTTTTATTTGTGATTAAGTTGTAAGATATATTCTACTGGAAAATCATCAATTTCAAGAGAGAGTGGAGAGTGTTTTGTGGGAGTTGTGGTTTAAAATGAAAGTGGAGATGGTGGTGTAAAGGGGGCTCAGCCGAGAGGGTTTCTAGGGGGAGGCTTGGGAGTATCAAATCTTGGATTCTATAAGATTATGGCTGGTATTTTGGGGGGATTATGGAAACTAATGCAAGTCACTAGGCCCCTAAGTGAACCCTTCATGCATTGGGTGACTTGGGTGGTAATCTGACCAAGCTTAAATGTATATTTTTTTAATAAAATCTTCTTATTCTTTTACAAATTAACCACGTATGGGATGATATGTATGTGTGTATGATCTATTTTATTTAGTAGCAAGATTATGGTAACATTTATTTTACTAGATGATCAACTAATTTAATGTAAGGTTTTATAGGATTACCATTGTAAATTCAATTTTATTTTGTCACAAGGTTCCTATGTAGTTAATTATGCTTGTATGGGTTCTTACTATTATTGTTATTATTATTATTTAAGTTAATTGTTGCAAGAGGATGTCATGTTTTTTTTTTGTAAAAGTTCAAGTCTTATAATATTTAATAGTTTCTTTATTTATATGATTTAAACTTAGGAGATCATAGTTTATTATTGAATTTAATGCCTCGTATTTATAATTTAAAAGGTTATGTTGGTTAAGTTTTGTTAATGATATTATGTGATATTAGTTGTTATGGTCTCGCTTAATTGTTTTGCTTTAACGAATCGGGGTTAATGGTTTTAGTATTTTGATATTTGTTAGAGTTTTCACGTGCTTAATTTCTAAATCAAAGTTCATTTAGTAAATTCTCATTTTCTAAGGTATCGGGCCCGAGGCCCACATAGTCGGTTCAACATGCCCTATAAAATGATAGCCCATTGGCCCATACTGGTTATGCGGGTCGATGCCCATTAAATTATATGACCCAATGGCCCAGTTAAGGTTCGATGGGCCCAAGCCCATTTGGGTGAGTGTATTGGTGTGGGCTTAACCCCAAGGCTATTAGGCCTAATTCATGGCCTCCTAAACCGGGTTTGATGTTAAAGTATGGCCCAATAAAGTTTTTAAAAAACAATTTAGATCCAAAAACCAGAGTTGTCACAGTTTGGGTGTTGCTTTTGTTTATTTGAGTAATTGCATGATATATAACCGCATAAATATTAAAAAAACTAAAAAACTTTTAAGTCATATAAATAGCCTCTGAGGTGTAAAAGGATTAAAATACCATTATAGTTAACAAAGATAACTAACATAGTTATGGTTAGGGGTCAAATCCGTTATAAAATACAACCTCAAAGTTTATATATCAAAAGATTTTTTAAAGCTTAAAGGTTAAACTGCTAAATCATAAGGGTCAAAAATCAAAATAGTAAACTACTAATTTACTCTATTGTTTATTTTGATTGAAAATGAGATGTGACACTAAAGGATATTTGACGGCGAAGTATTGATGTGTGTGGCACTGCTATGGGTATAAATAGGGGGAATGGATATGTAAAAATCCCAATATTATAAATTAACACTCTAAGTTTTTATACGTGACGTATAGCTCCATACGCGTCGTATAAGGTGGATCATATAGTCCTATACGGAGCGTATAACCCCTCTGATAGCCCCCTGAGTTTTTCCTCGTGGTCATTGTCAAAATTTACTATACGCGTCATATAGCCCTATATGTGTCGTATAGGGCTATATAGGGCGTATAGTCCTCTGACAGCCTCCCTTGAATTTTCCTCGTTTTCACTGTTTATAACCTTATAAGCCGCGTATGGTGTCATATGAGGCGTATGTTGGATGTCGATTTATAATGTGTGGTGTCTGTATCCCTAAATAATTTACTTTAAGCCCCAATAATAAATAAAAATATTTAGTATTCAAGCAAGGTTACAAAAATGTAAAGATGACCAACAGTGAATCAGATGTTTTCGAGTGTGGAAAATGTGTACTAAACTTAAAAAAAATAAAATACATAATAAACTAATAAACTAAGAGGATGCAACTTGGCATTTGCCCTTAAACTAATAACTAGCAAAAAAAAAAAAAAGAAGTTGCCTCAAACTCCAAAATGCTAGAAGTTGAAGTTATCTAGTAGAAATTTAAGTCGGTAAAATGCTAGTTATGTAATTTTTTTTATAAAATCAAAGAATTACTATTAAAAAATCTAATAAACTTTAACTTTTTTGATGTAAACATTTTTGTAAGGATGGGGTTATTGTAAAAACAAAAGAAAAACTAAAAAGGATAAGAAATATTATTATCTATTAGATTTTAAATTCAAGAGCTAAGAAAATTCGGTAGCATAACAGTAAATAACTTAAACTTTAAATGATAAACTAAGAGTATTTTAGTCTTAACTATATTTTTAAGTTTCACCTTTTTTTTAAACGCTCATAACTTTTACGTACAATATTATTATTTTTTAAAGTACACCAAAAAAACAAACTTTTTTTAATCTTTAAAAAGTCTATAATTTTAATACATAAAAAACAAAGTTTTTTTCACGTTATTTCAAATCATTGTGTAATATTCATTAGTTTATTATGTACTATTCCTCAACTCATTATGTAATATTAGGTCATTATTTAATATTTATTAAATTATTGTGCCTAATTTTGACCATTTTGTTATGTATTATGATTTTAAAAATTATGATTTTCAAATAAAACAGTATTAAAAATGTAATTTTTTATGTTTTTCAGTTAATTGTGTAATCCTAATCAGGTTATTGTGCAATCCTTATCAAGCAGCTAATTGTGTCTATTGTTAATAATCAAGTCTAGTGCTAGTAATCGTGTTATCCATTGTGTTTAATGTTAACCATTGTAGTTTTTAAAATGGTGATTTTCAAATAACAAATGGTGAAAATGTATTTTATATTTTTTTCAATTTATTGTGTAATATTGATGAGGTCATTTTGTAATCATCGTTAAGCAGCTCACTGTGTCTATTGCTAATTATCGAGTCTAGTGCTAGTAATCGTGTTACCCATTGTATCTAATGTTAACCATTTTTTCAAGTTTATTGTGTAAACTTTAAATGTATTTCTCATCAGATAATTGTGTAATCCTAATCAGTTCAGAAGCTTATAACGATCTGATGAAATTACACAATGAGTTTAAAAAACGTGAAAAAACTTTATTTTTTAATTAACACTACACACGTTTTAAAGATTAAAAAAATACTCGTTTTTATGGTGTAATTTAATAATAATAATAATACTATCATATGTAAAAGTTCTGAATGTCTAAAAAAAGTAAACTTGAGAAGGAGAAAAATTACTAATATTACCCCAACCTAATTTTGATTAAAGAATACGTGTCAATATCTTAATTCTTCTTACAATTTTTAGTTTTAAAATAATTTGTAGAGTAAATTACCATTTGCAAACCTGACTTTTGTTCATTTTGACCGTTTGCATCCCTATAGTTTCAAAACCTTGAATCGCCCTCTATGCTTTTAATTTTTTCCTTGTTTGTATCCCTGTGGGTAACGTCGTTTGCATCCCCTTCATTCTTTTTCCCCTTCTTTCTTGTAAGGGTTTCTTTTATCTCTTTTAAAACTCATTTTCACTTTACATTCTAACCATCCACTGAAGCAAAAATTATGATTGTAATTCAAGAATCAAACTTCATCATCATCTTCAACTATTAGCTGATCGTGGCCTTAAACCCGTTTGAAAGATGGTTGTTCCTACCTAGTACATTCGTGACACAGATGATCCAGTGTTTAATCCAATCGAAGTTTCTAGTATGTTTTCTTTAAATTCAACATAAATTAGGAGCTTTATTTTAGTTTCAGTATGTTCTAATATGATAGTATACATTATTACAGCTAATGAGCCTACTTATTTTACACTTGAAATCCATCATGGTGGAGAATTTATGTAGTTCCCAGCAAGAATGTATGTGAAGGGCAAAGTTTCATACGTGGACATGGTAGACATTGATGTGTTTTCAACCTATGATGTTGATGCCATGATGGAAGAGTTAGGTTATGATGGGGATGAGGTAATGTATTACAACTTTAAGATTTCGGATCAGGACTTGGATTTTGGTTTAAGAGCTCTGGGTGGTGATATGGATGTACATAACATGCAAAAATACGTGCATATGTTTAAGGTGATTGAACTCTACATAGAACACAAAGTTACAAGGCTAAAGACCGATTTACAGTCTCCTAACCAAGGGTCGAAGGTGATAATCGGAGAGATTGTTGATAGTGGACCATCTAATCGTTGCAGAAGACGATTACCACTTGAGTGGTTTGAACATGAGGTTCCCTTACTTGTAGAGTCACAAGGTCTGGATCAAGGGGTAGAACCAATGATAGAAGCAGAAGGGGTTGCTCAGTTTGTGGATGCACAAGGGGTTGATCAGTTTGTAAATGCATAAGGGGTAGAACCAGTGATAGAAGCGGAAGGGGTTGGTCAGTTTGTGGATGCACAAGGGGTTTATTAGTTAATGGATGCACAAGGGGTATAACCAGTTATAAAAGCAGAAGGGGTTGGTCAGTTTGTGGATGCATAAGGGGTTGATTAGCCGGTTGATCAACCTATCAATAATTCTATTGACATGTTGCAAAATGATGCTTTCTTGTCTATTTTATAGAACCTTTTCGTACAAAAAAACTTGAGCAACAACATCAGCATTACAATGATTGTGAACAACAGACTGAGCCATAATATCAGCATAATAATGATTCTGGTGAACAGACTGAGCCACAACATCAACATAATAATGATTCTGGTGGATCTGTTAGTAGTGGATCTTCATCTGATGATGAAGATTTTATTGTAGATGTAGATAATCCTTTAGAGGATGTGGAGGTTGATATGGAAGAATACAGAACATTTGTTGACATGAATGTAAATGATCTGCTTGGAGATGATAACAGTGATGAAGATGATACTACAGAGGTTGATTTAGATAATTTTGACAGTGCAAGTGATGAAGACGTTGCTCCATCTCGAAGGGCAATTAAAAAGCTAAATAGGACCAGCAGAAACTGAAAATCAGTTGTTGCATCATCATCATTCTATGTTGGTCAAACCTTTGAGAATAAAAAAGAGGTCAAGGACATTGTTAAGTCAATTGTTGTGCAAACTAGGAGGCAACTAGTATTTGTAAAAGATGACAAACTAAGAATTCGTGTGGTGTGTTATGGAAAAAATGTTGGTTTTTTTTATAGTGAAGAGCAAAATGGGGAATGTTCAAAAGCAAATTGGTCCAAAAGAAGGGAATCTGGTAAAGACAAAGGAGTTGGTAGTGGTGCAATAAATAATAACCCTGAAATAAAAAAAAAATTTCACTTGCCACTTGCCCATGAAAACTGCATATATCAAAGCCCAAAGTTGTTTGTTGTAAAGACTTTTATAGAAAAGCATAATTCTATGCAAACAAGAAAGCTCAGGCTTTACACAGTTTCAGTGATTGTTAAAGAAGCAAACATGGATGGTTAGAAACCATTTAACTGTCCCTGCAAGAGAGAAAAAGGTACTCATTTAACTGTTCACATTAACGACGTCAGCCACAGGGATACAAATAAGGAAAAAATTAAAATGATAGGGGGCGATTTAAAGTTTGAAATTATAGGGGGCGATTTAAAGTTTGAAATTATAGGGATGCAAACGATCAAAATGGACAAAAGACAGAGATGCAAATGGTAATTTACTCTAACTTGTATTTGAAACTTTTCTATTTTTAATTGGTTTTAGATTATATAATCTCAATTATGCGGGTTTAGCATCCACCTTTTCACTTTTCTAATTTTTTTATATGTCAGACAATTGTCATTTTAAAATTTTACTACAAACTATCAAAATTCCAAAAGAGTTGCAAAACATCAATTCATATCACCAAAATTGAAGTGTCAAACTACTAAAACCAGCTGGTTTTTCTCGTTCCGTGAAACCATAACTAACAGCTCGAAATAAAATTATTACCATAAACCAGCCGAACAGACATAACATAAGAAAACAAAGGCGTGAAAATTTCAGTTTCTACGTAATCTGTCGATAAATTTAATGTCAGTTTCTACAAGAGTAGTCCTTAATCAAAACATAGATGTCAATTTCAAGTTTTGTTTTGAATCATATCAAGCAGATGGTCTTTGACATGCAGAGAAGAGTTGCCAGCTGACTAGTGCCATAATTAAGGAGGTGAACAGTTGAAACCCTACAACTTCTGGTAAATGCCATCCTAACCCCCACCTCAGGTAGCTGCAATAATAAACAAACGTAATCGCAACGATTAATTTGATTTATCACATGAATAAGTTTTTCTATATTAAGAAAATAAAAACAGTACCTTGTGATCGAAGGCATTGTTGCCACAAATCCTGCACAGGCGTATATGATTGGAATCAATGTTTTGGGCTTGTTCTTCCTTAGCCACATCAAAGATCCCAATGCAGCAAGTGATAGGCTCAACATCTGGGTTCATCAAAACCACACATTCTCAGCTCTGTATTAACAAAAGAATACATGCATATATACAGGATGAGGATCCGGACAAAATCTGGTTTTGGTAACAAGTGTAAAAACTACAATATCTGGATGCTAGAAAAACAGTGCTATCAGTTTTATACATCAACGCAAAGTTTTTACAACATTGTTGTTTTGACTCACTATTATGCACCATTTTTTCAGTTATGAATATTTGATGAGAAACCGCTACAAACGATGCAAAAGTACCCAAAAAGTGTGTGAATCATTACGCGCGCTGGGCTCATTCCTATACTTCTTTTTTACCTTAAGCTTCCATCCGCTTAAAAATACGTGCATCAGTGAATTATCTTACAGATTTTTTACCAAAATCAAATTTTATTGTATGCTATAGTATGTGTTTGTGGATACCACACAAAGGATAAAGTGCACAAAGTCTCCAATAGTCCATTAAGAAAAGATAAGTGTTTTAAAAACAAATTGTCTAAAATGTAAGGTTATATACGGCTTTATTTTATTTAAAATCAAATAATGAACTTTTTTAAATCCAATTTTATCAAATGACTTATGTTCCCACGGTTCTCCCTAACATGATCAGATTTCTCTTGTTTCTAGGAGGGTTTGTAGGTATTAATCTCTGAAGGTTTGGAAAATTGAATGCGTGGGGAGTTTTCTTGGAATTTGGCAGCCGCATAATTAGAAAATTTCCAGCAGACTTTTAAGAAGTTATTAAGTTTTATTACGAGTCTTAGTTTAATGGTTTAATTGATAGCTTGAATGTTTATCTTTCATTACTTGTTTGGCTTATCTAGTAACCCTGTTGTCAATAGCGGCTATAGCAACTGCTATAGCAACTGCTATAGCGTGCTATGCAGCTCATATACCATCTCCCGCTATCTGTAAATAGCGACTAAGCAAAGACTTGTAGCGGGTTTTTTATTATTTATTTTTTTTGTAAATATGAGACTTAGATGATTAGTAATAGAATGTTTTAGCTATTTTGATGGTATTTGCTTAAATTTTCTACTACTTTATTGCTAAGCATGCTTATATAAACAAACAAACAAACATACCCAGTATGTCCCACTGGAAGTAGGGTCTGGGAGGGGTAGGTGGTGGCCAGTCTTTCCTCTATCTTGGGAGACAGAGAGACCGCTTCCAAAGAGACCCCCAGCTCGACATCGATAACAACCAAATTATAGTGTATATATCACATAATCATACATCACATAAGAGTTTTTTTATTTTATTTTTTTTTTTGCATATGCATATTCATAAGCAAAATAACCAGATTATATTGCATACATCACATATCACATAAGCACTAGCATACGCAAAACAATCAGAATATGATGTATACCTCACATAAGCAATTAAGCAATTAAGCATACGTCACAAAAGCAAACACACTAGCATTGAAACAGGTTTGATAGATAAATTTTACTATGATATTAGGCAAGGAATAAGGCCGGTGAATTTTACTAAGATATTAACAATACTAATATGAAAGTTAGCACTAAGACTTGACCTACATTGGACAAATAACGTTACCCTACACATCACGTGAGGACTAGCGCATCAAGGCCCACTAGTAGTCCCTAACTTTAATTTTACGCCTTCACGCACTCCTATCCTCGACCATGTGCTCGGAGAGGTGCAACTCTACCATATCCCGGCTAATCATCTCATCCCAGGTCAACTTAGGTATTTCTCTACTCCTCTTACCATCTAAGGTGATGCACTCTACTGCTCTAACTGGCGCTGATATATGCCTCCTCTTGACGTGCCCAAACCATCTCAATCTTCCCTCTCGTATTTTATCCGTGATACAAGCCACCTCTAGCCTCTGCCGGTGAATTTTACTAAGATATTAACAATACTAATATGGAAGTTAGCACTAAGGCTTGACCTACATTGGACAAATAACATCACCCTACACATCACGTGAGGACTAGCGTATCAAGGCCCACTAGTAGTCCCTAACTTTAATTTTACGCCTTCACGCACTCTTATCCTCGACCATGTGCTCAGAGAGGTGCAACTCCACCATATCCCGGCTAACCATCTCATCGCAGGTCAACTTAGGTCTTCCCCTACTTCTCTTACCATCTAAGGTGATGCACTCTACTGCTCTAACTGGCGCTGATATATGCCTCCTCTTGACGTGCCCAAACCATCTCAATCTTCCCTCTCGTATTTTATCCGTGATACAAGCCACCTCTAGCCTCTGCCGGAAAACGTCGTTGTGGAGGTCCCTCTTTTTTTCTCTGTATGAAGGTCAATGACAACCATATGAAGGTCCCTCTTTTTTTCTCTGTATTTCTCCATTACCCTCCTTATTATGTGTATGGCTTCTGTTGTGGAGCGCCTTGGCATAAATCCAAATTGATTTATTGCTATGTGAGTTTCACGTCTGATTCTCGTGTCTATAACTCTTTCCCATAGTGTCATCGTATGGCTCAAAAGCTTTATTCCCCTATAAATAATTCTTAAATTTTGATTGTAAATAATTCTTAAATTTTAGACTACTTAATTGCTAAACACGAAATAGCGGAAGCAATGTACCGTCATTCACCACGTAGCATAAAGGTGGTTTGTCGCTATTTACTGCTATTTCGCTATTGACAACTATGTTGAGTAATGAGTTTGAGTTGGTTTTGGTTTGTTTTTGTGGGTTATTTAAAGGGTTGCAGGGTAGGTAATCAGAATGGGGGTCAAGTATTTTAATTAATGAAAGTGTGAATCTTAGTTTGATCAAAACAGTCTTCTGTTTTTTTCTTCCTGGTTGCAATTATTCCTGGGCTTTAGTGTTTAGATGCACCTTTTAAAAGTGGATTGAGACTAAATTATTAAGTCTCAAATAGTGTTTGAATGTGCTTTTGCTAATCGAAGTTGAAAATCACTGAATATTTTGAGTGTTTGACACATTACAATTTAATGAGAATCTAATAGTAAGCTGTAATAACACGGTCCATAACACATGGTATTTGAATGTGCTTTCATATGAAGTTGCAATCAAAAGACACCAAGGTGTTTGACAAATTGTGATTATTTAAGAAATAATGAAGTGATGGTTTCAGCATAATTATCTATCACAACAATAATGACCGATTATAAAGCGGCTTAAAATGTATTAACAAAACTCAACATACCAGATTGGCATTTGCTTCAAGGCCTTGCAAAATGTAATCCCAAGTGAATTCAAGCCCTCTAGCACCCACCCAAAGGGGTGCCAACCTATGCAAAACAGAATCCGCAAAAGCCCAACCTGCAAGTATGTACATATATGAATAACTATCAAAAACTAATCCACAAAAATAACAAAATTAAGGGAGGCTGAAGCCAGTTTACAGTTTTGAAGATTAAAAAACTATTTCACAAGAAAAATAAGGAGACTATAAGTTGTAAGTCACTCACCAAGTCCAACTGCCTGAAATTTATGATTTTGAGAGATGTTTCGGTGAGTTAATTGAGTCAGGGCAAAGTAAAGCCCGGCAACATCTATAAAACCAATCAAAGCTTTCAACAATTCCTAATCACAAAGAAAGAATACAATAAGATTAAAGATAAAGTATCTAAATAAACTTGATAACAGACACAAGCACAAAGAGACATATTCTGCCAATGCATAAGTCAACTAAAAAAATTAGAACAGCAAAAACATAAAGCCAAGGCAAAGATTAAAAGAAACATGCGTCTCAGAATGACATAAACAGCCTTGAAATAGTTTATCATTTAATCAATCACATTACTTGATAAAGGTTGGAACTTGGAAGATTAGTAAACACTAGTTAAGAAAAACTGTTTGGTACCCATTTAAACTTCTTAAACACTAAATTTAATAGTCCATAAGAAGCACAACAACTTCTTACAATAACACAAGAACTCTCATGGAGTGACATATTTAACGCCAACACCAAATCACTAAAAGAACATAAAAAATTAACAAATGTTACCTGAGAGGGATCAAAAACATCACTTTCTGACACCTTAAGAAACGTAGCTAAGCAAACCAGCTGCCAAACAACCAAAACAAATTGCACACTCAGTTAACAGATAAATCTTGAAGCAGACACTTGCATAAGTTGTAACCACAAATTCAGAGTAACTAACAAGTTACTGAAATCAAACCAGCAAATCATACCTTCACCAATGCTGTCACAAGATACACAACAGCAGTTTTAACAGAAGTGCCAAGTGTATCATACTCAGATCTGCAGCAGAAACAACACAAAAGAACATGACTTTCCTAGCTTTTAATCAGCTAATTTCTTAATTATTTAGTTCAATTTATTAAAATAATCCCCTAACAACAATGATTCTTAAACATGTTTCACAGATTCAACCAAATTTCCCTATAAACAAGGATCCCTAAACTCCCAAACCTAATACACAGATCAAAGAGCTTCAAAATAAACAAATCTCATCTAAAATATCTATCATCAGATGCTACAGCTACAACATTCAGAACAAAATTGACGTTGATGGTGATGAAATTAGGTCAATTGGTGAAGAACAAACGGAGACTAACAGAGGAGTGGCGGAGTAGTATACGGCGTGAGGGCCAAACGTTAAGATAGCACAGTTGAAGAAGTGAAACATCGTCATCGTTATCGTCGCCTGTGAATTCGAAGAAATTGAAAGATCTGAAGATGAGTTGTTGATGGAGTTGATGACTAGTGTTGTATTTTCATCTGCGAGATCACGGTAACCCGGGTGAGGGTGATCGCACGGGAAAGGGGGTATCTATTATTGGGTGTCTAAAGTCTAAAAGTTGATTGGGCTGATTTTGGGGTTCACTAATGCACACAAAACAAATGGCCTGTAAAGGTGGGTCCAGCCCATTGATATAATGTTTTTTTAGTAAAGTAACGTGCAGAGCGTAGAGGTAGACGTGCACACATCGGGTTTTGGGTCGTACTCGGGCCCGGATACAAACCGGGTATGGTCCAATCTGGTTTTTTAATCCAGGTACAAGTGAAACCGGGTACGGGTACGGGTCGGATACACCATATTGAAAAACGTGCCCCATATACCCGGATAGAGAAAGGTCGAGTCCAGGTCAATACAAAACCGGGTACAATCCGGGTTTTTGTTTCCTAATGTGTGTACTATCGATATTTAAAATAAATCATCATCATCATCATCATCATCATCATCATCATCATCATCATCATCATCATCATCATCATCATCATCATCATCATCATCATCATCATCATCATCATCATCATCAT
>BJCO01827908.1:4240-21362 GCA_018326465.1 Flaveria floridana | reverse complement strand
TTTAGAACGAGAATCTGCTTACACTCTTTGTAATTGTCTTTGCTTTATATCAATAAACTCATTGAATTTTGTTGATATTGTGCTT
Organism: Flaveria floridana; assembly: GCA_018326465.1. Classification (NCBI taxonomy): domain Eukaryota; kingdom Viridiplantae; phylum Streptophyta; class Magnoliopsida; order Asterales; family Asteraceae; genus Flaveria; species Flaveria floridana. The sequence continues at coordinate 21,277 of BJCO01827908.1, read as the reverse complement.
TGATTTGATTACTTTGATTGTGTTTTCCATTGAATTGTTAACTAATATCATCACAGATCTATACATTTGATCCTATCAATCAGCACCATCATCATCACTACTTGATGAACTTTCATCAACATCATCATCATTATCTTTATTTTCATCATCATCATCATCATTATATTCATCATTATCAGACTGTACTTGAGGAATTTCATCAATAAGTTCAGTTGGATCCACTGGTTCACCTTCAATCAAATGGAAGTGATCTATATTGACGTATACTTCATCTTTTGTAACATTCCTCATGCAATCAAACATAGGTACATTCTGAGCACCTGTAATCATGGCCAACCTTTTATAAGAACTCCCAGAAATGTGTTCAAGATCTAAGGTTTCTCCACCAACACCATAAGCATGGAAATCAGGGTATTCTTCATTATTGATCATCTGTAAGAATCTTGGATAGATTAGGTATTTGTTCCTAATGCCTTTCTCCAAGTTGAAGATAAACCCATTCATAATCCATTTGGCCATGTTGAATCTTCTGTTAGTAGGAAGAGCTACAATAGGAGATGCAATGTCTACTGGGAAAGAATTCCATCCTGCACTCCTCTTAGACGTGTAGTGCTGGAATATATAGGAAAAAAGCTTCCAATGGTAGTAGACTCTGACTCTAAAGAATTGCTTCTTTGGAAAGTGATTAGGATGACCCATATCCATGAATGTCTCTCTACATCCATTGAATGTCAGTTCTAATGGATCTTCTGGATCATTTTGTCCCAATCTTAAGGAAGCTCTGATAGAATCTTCTGAAACTTCTATCATTCTATAATTTGTAACAAAACCCCTCAATACTTTCCTTCCTTCATCATTTAATTCAATAGATGCTGTGTTCTAGAACTTTTTAATCAGTCTTGCATAGATCACTGGTTAGTAACACATAGCATATACATACTTAGTCCTTAAAAAAATCTGATCATCTCTTCATAACTGACAACATCTTGTATTTCCTCATTAAGTAATGTCGCAACATTGTGCTTTGCCTCAAACTTCAATTCATTCATCTGCACAATTGAAAACAAGAAATTTAGTCAATTTGATATTAAACATTTTAAATTTAATAAATGTTGATTCAATTTTAATAAATTATCATCTTTAAACAATTATTAATCTAACTTGTACTTAGAAAATAACTAAGTATTTATATATTCTGTTCAAGAACAAAATATACTTAAGTTAGGGTATATATGGTTTTACATATCAATTCATTAAAATTTATCAAACACATATTAACAAAAAATTGAATTTTTAGGAATTTTTTATTTTTATTAACAATTCAAAATTTATTGACTGTTCATCTTCATTACTTCAACTGATGAAAAATCATCATTGAATCAATGTTGATGAAATTCAGTGTTTGATGTGTTAAAATGCTCAAAATCAATTCAATATCAACAATCTAACATCAATTTTAGTTCTTATTCATCATTTAGTTCACAATTTTCAAATTTTTATCCGACTTAGGGTTCATACACCGAACTGATATGAGACGCCCAGTCAAAATCTGAATCAAAATCTTGAAAATATGTTGATTTGATTATGAACTTACTTTTAGAATCTTATAAACACACTACCAATCGTAGAATAATAGCACAAACAATCAAACTGAGTGAAAAGGAAGGTAACCGAGAGTCGAGAGAGTGAGTTCAGGGGACTTTAGGTGAATGAAAGAGTGAAAAACATGAAGTGTTGTATTTATACTAAGCGTAAATTTTTAAGCGCATGAGCACTATTTCTGCGGATGAGTCTGAAAGTAATACAAAAAATTTAGGCGCATGAGCACTGTTTGTGCGCATGAGGTTGAATTTTTCACTAAGTGTTTAAGCGCATGAGCACTGTTTATGCGCATTAGCTTAGGAGCATGAGCACTATTCAGATGCATGAGCACTATTTAGGCACTTTTGCTCTGTTCAGGCGCATGACTCTATCTAAAACGCCCAATACTTGATGAATTTTAACTTAAAACGCCCATTTCTGAAAAGCTTGGTACTCTGCAGGTGCATGATCATGTTGAAACGCCCAACACTTGAACCGATTTCTCAGACTTATTAAACCAATTTTTTGGATTTATGACCACTGTTTAGGCGCATGATGGTGTCTGAAACGCCTAAAACACTTGTAAATTTTCTGAAATTCATGATGCTCCTGTTTGGACTTCTGAACACTATTTAGGCGCATGAGATTTCTTTCATGAGTCTAACACTTGTATTTTTCAAGTCTTCCACCTGAACACTGTTTAAACATATTAGTACTGTTCACATACTAATATTTAAATAATTTTGTCAAATTTTGACTTTCACACAAATTTACATAATTGACCCTCGATTTTGAACTTTTGACATTTCAAACTTTTGTTTTTATTTTATTTTTTTATTTTTTTATATTTTTACCTTTTTATTTTTGTTTTAAATTTTCAACAAATAAAATAAATTCCCTTCATTTTATCTCTGAGTTTAAACATAAAATCTCATTTACATTGTTGTAAGCAGCTTTTCCATTTTTAAAATGTAACATTCATTTTACAAAATCAAACACACACATGCTTGAACTTTTAGCTTCATCCTTTCCATCTAAACCATTTAATTTTAATTATTTTTATATCTTGAAATTGAAGTTATTTTCTCTTAGATTCTCTTACTTTTTACTTCCCCTAAACTTTTAAGTTTTACAAAACTTAGAAGTTTCTTGTGTTTTCACATGAAGATCACACTAATCATTGTTAATATGCCTGCACACATAAAACATGCATAAAATCAAAATAAAATCAGAATAAAATTCTAATATGTACAATAGAATCAATGTCTGCAGTGAGATCATATCGGTTAAGCTCAGCAAATGAAAAGAAAATAAATTATGAACAGTCATAGACAATGATTACATCCTGATCAAGTGTGTTCCAGATCAGTGATTTCACAGCAAAGGAGACACAAGATCCAAGGACAGAAAATGAGTGTTTTTTTACAAAAGAATCAGCTCACTTACTTTTTCAATTCTTGGATTGATTAGGGTTGAATTAGATATGACAGGATGTGACTCATACATAGACTTAGAGAGATTAACTATCATCAAGGTATGCAAGAAAGCACAGATTCTCAACTTATTACCTGATATACATTCAGAACCAGAGTTCATGTCTATAATTTAGAAGAGAATTATCATGGATAAACTCTAACCATCCATTTGAATAGGTTGTGCATATTGGCATCTTTTTGCATCAAAGGAGAATATCCAGGTCTGTAATCACTTACAACAAAGGATATCTCATCACTTCAGGTCTATCATGACTCATAAGAGAGAAGGGAGATGATGCTTATAACAGATCTCATAGTTAGTCATATCACCACCAGGTGTGAGTGTTGTAACTTTACAAGCAATTAATTCAATAAGCTAATACTACTCATTAGTACTATGATGAACACACATACAAGCATAGATGATTAAGTTTGATCACAAGAATTTACTTTTTCAGTATAATGGCCTGAGTTTGTCTACACATCATATTTGATCATGTCAGACTTTATTGTCGAATGAAATATGCAACTGATCTAACTAATGTACTATCATTTCTCACATATTGCAAAAACAGAATCATTCCTAAATCATGAATTAACAAAGAAAGACTATTTTTTTAGTTTTTGTTTTATATTTTTATCTTTGATTTTTGATTTTCTATATTTTGTTTTTGGTTTTGCTTTAATAAGAACACATGCACACACAAACTACAATCAGGTAATTAACTCTGACAGTTGCTCTTGCTATGACCTAAATATTTTTAAGGGAGGGTTTCGATTATGTGAAGACTCAATTAACTAAAATGCGCAAAAACCAGTTTTACACATGGTTAATAAGACCAATCGACTCTACCAAATAATCGAACCGTCCTGGTAAGAAGGCTTTAGTAAATAGGTATGTCAACTGTTTTTCAGTTGCAATTTGAATCAGGATGATCAAACCTTTTTCAGAGTTATCTCTGAGAAAATGATATCGAATTTCAATATGTTTTGTTTTTGAATGTTGGATAGGATTAGCTGTCATGAACATAGCAATAGTGTTATCAATGTAAATTGGAGCTTTAAGAAAATTAAACCCATAATCCAGCAGTTGGTTTTGTAACCAAAGGATTTGAGAACATCCTGCTGAATCAACTATGTACTCAGCTTCTACGGTTGAAACGGAGATACTTGTTTGTTTCTTACATTGCCATAAGACTAATCTGGGTCCTAAAAACTGATAGCCACCTGTAGTAAATTTTCTATATTGATAACATCCTCCATAATCACTATCCATATATCCATGTAACTCAAAGTTTCCTTCTTAAAGCTTTCCTAAGCTTATACACATGATGTGGGAATTCTGAATCTTCAAAACCCAGAGGTTGCTTCACATACACATTATCGGTGATTGGACCATACAAGAATGCACCTTTCACGTCCATTTGATACACTTTCAATTTCATGAATGAAGCATACACCAGAAAGACATTAATTGATTCAAGGCTTAGAACTGGTGCAAAAAACTTCATCATAGTCAATACCTTCTTCATGAGTGTATCCTTGTGCAACTAGCCTCGCTTTATTCTGATAACAATTCCTCGATCATCAGTTTTGTTTCTGAACAACCATTTTGTGCATATGGCATTTTCTCCATCAGGTAAATCCACAAGATGCCATACTTCTTGTTTGTGGAATTGCAATAATTCTTTTTGCATATCCTCAATCCAACTATAGTCTTGTAACGCTTCAGTAACGTTCTTAGGAACAATTTGAGACAGAAAATACGAGTATAAGCAAAGATTTGCTTGTTCTGATTTGCTTCTCATAGTTCTCTCATTCAAAGGACAAATTATCTGAGATGTTGGATGGTTCTTGTGAATGAGATGTCAGAATCTCACTTCCTTGAACATGAACATCCAGATTTGTTTCATTCAAGCTGGAAAGCTGATGCAATAGGCTTTACAAATGTGGATTGAAATTGGGAACTTGAATCGGTGAGTTGATAAAGTAATCAAGATACTAGAATCAACTGCATCACCAGAAATGGATGATGTTCCATAGTAAGGTTGTACAACTTTTGTACCATCATTAGGAATTGGTTAAGAAACATCTTAACCTTCTGAAACTGAATGATCTGAATCTTGATAAAACTGATCATTTTCATTAAATCGAATAGTAGAATCTTTGACAAAAGAGAAGAATGGATAATCTGGGCTTGAATCATCTGGGTCATCAGAATCTAAATCATCACTGCAAGAACCAAGACCTCCTCGAGATTTTTTCCTACCTATAGAGTCAAGAAGTTAGATTGATCAAACAAGTTAGATTGAAAAGAGTTTGACAATGAATCTAAATCAAATAACCATGCTAGACCATTTGAAACTGATGATAATGACTTTTTTAGGAACTTAACATTGAATGTTTCAAGTATAACATTTGTCCTAGAGTTATAAACTCGATAGGCTTTTGAAACAGATGAATATCTAATGAAAAATCCATTATCAGATTTTGCTTCAAATTTTCCTAGATGATCACTTGAATTTAAATTCATAACTGGACAACCAAAAGATTTAAGAAAATCTATGTTTGCTTTCCTGCCAAACATCAACTCATATGGAGTTTTAAGTTTACCTTTCATAATTAACGTTCGATTCTGTAAAAAACACGCAGTTGATATGGCTTCATCCCAGAAAGTGATCGGAATTTTCATATCTGCTAATATGGATCGTGCAGCCTTAATCAGAGTTCTGTTCTTTCTTTCAGCAACTCCATTTTGTTGAGGTGTTCTGGGAGCACTGAACTGATGAGCAATTCCTTTTTCTGAACAAAACATGTCAATATTAGCATTTTTGAATTCCATACCATTATCACTTCTTATTATTTTCACTTTTTGATCTAATTAATTTTCAACTTTTATGATGAATTCTTTTAATAATTCAGTCGTTTCCAATTTAGCATTCAAAAAGAAAACCCATGAAAATCTTGTATAGTTATCAATGATAACTAAACAATAAGATTTTCTTCCAATACTCTTGACGTTGGTTGGTCCAAAAAGGTCCATGTGCAACATCTGGAGTGGTTTGGAATTTGAGTTTATCTACTTGGTCTTACAAGACGCTCTGTGTTACTTCCCCTTTAAACATGCTGAGCAATGATGAGTAGTTGCAAACTTCTTGGATGGAAGTCCAATAACATGATTTCCTGCTACAAGCTTGATCATATTCTGAAGTTGGAATGGCCGAGACGTCTATGCCAAAGCTGACTTTCATCATTTGAAGCTTTAGCAATAAGGCAAGTTGCTTCTGTAGATGGACCAACTTGAGACATATCCAGTTTGCATACATCTCTATCCCTAACAGCTTTAACAATCACCCATCCTTGCTAATCTAAAATCCTGGCTTCAAAACATAACAAAAATATTCATCAAACAGAATAGAATATGATTTATCACAGATTTGGGAAACGTTGAACAGATTAAAGTTCAACTGTGAACAGAAGTTGACTTTATCGAAGCTTATTATCCCATTGGATATTGTTTCTTCTCCTGTTATTTTTCCACCAGCATCACCACCCAAGGCGACATGCGTACCATCCTTTAACTTAAACTCTTGTAATAAGGCATGATTGCCTGTCTGGTGCCGGCTACACCCACTATCCATAAGTGGTCTTCTCGGGCGTACCTGTACGACAAAGAAACTAAGTTGAAGTATCTACCCAAGCGGAGATGGTCTTGGGTTTTCCAAATTTATAAAAAATGGTAAATTGCTTAAAATGAAGTGCAATAACATCAGGCTTATTTTTAATGAATTTACTAATTCTAGTATGCACATATCTTTTGTCACTTTTGTAAACATTCATACCAGTTGAATGACCAATTTTTGAAAAATGTTTATTTCCAATATTTTTATCATTCATTCTTATAGATCTTGGTATGAATTGATCTTTCATAAAATGTTTTGATCTCACATAATCATTCCTTTGGAAAGACCTCAAACCTAATGAAGGTTGGTTAGTTAATCTTTGAAATTCATCAGTTTGATTTCTTCAAAACTGAGGATTAACATAACCTTTGCTCAATTGTGAATTGGCAAATCCTTTCCTAGGTGAACTCTTTATAAAGTAACAATTTTTAGTGTTGTGAGTTCTTTCATCACAGTAGGTACAGTATTTGTTAAAATAACAATCTACTGTGGAATGATTCCTCATATCACAGATGTGACAGTACTTGTTGCAAAAGCACTCAGTAGTATTGTGATTGTACATGTAACAAATTTCACAGTACCTCTATGGTATTTTAAATAACTTCTTATTAACCTTTGATATTGATGCAACATTTGATTCTTGCTTATATTTTGGTGTCAAAAAGTTAACTTATTGTTTTCGATTTGTCAAATTTTGCTGTTGATTTGAAATTTTGATCTTTGGCATATTATTTTTTGGCTTTTGCACATGAACTTCCTTCTTTGATTCCTTAGAAACAAATCTTTTAACAACAGCAGAAGACTTAGTATCTGAACCCGTTTTCAGATCAGAGTTCGATTCGTTCTTAGGACTTAGTTTAACTTCATGAAGTGTGTTAATGTTTAACAAACCAGCAGACACAAATTTTATTGGTTTAAGTTTAGTTGCTTGATTGGTTGTTTTTACCAGATTTTCTTGACTTTTATTTTGTTTTGGCTTTAGATGATTTTCTTCTTCTTCTTTGATTCCTTGATTTTGAGGAACTTGGTTTAGTTTGAGATTGAACATCTTCAGGTGAAGATTCTTTTTCATTATGTTTATCTTTCAGATCAAAAGACTTTGAATCCTCTGATGTTCCTTCTTCTGGTTTTGCTTTTTCTTTGTTTTTGATTATAACTTCTTCCAACATAGATTCTATTGAAACACAAGTTTTTTGACTTTTCTGTTTCGGTTCATATGATTTAACTTTTATTAGATGACCATTTTTGATCTTTTCAGCATCTTCTTCTTCAAAGATTTTACATTAGCTTTCTCTTCTTTGTTGTCAGAAATCTTGTTTTTCTTTTGAAAAGCTTTAAGTTTAGCTTTATTTTTAGGAGAATGATCATGCGTTTAAATTTTATGGTAGAGTGTTGGGCATAGATTCAAGCATTGGTTCATGTGTGAAGCCTAATCCTGCTTTTTGTTTATCTTTTCTTTCACTTACCAGTTGTTCCACAATCGTTTTGGAACTTTCACCTTAGCAAGATCAACTTAAGTAGCAGCATGTGCTATTTTCACTTGTTCCAGATTTTTAGTCATTTCTTCAAGTTATTTAGAAACAATATCTAATTCTTTTAAAGTTTGTTCCATGACGTTTGTAGAGAAATGATTTTTTCATCTACTATTTTGTGGTCAGATTTTAGTTTATTGTGCATTGACTCCTCTTGCTTAAGTTTTTAATAAATTTTATACGAATAAGTTCGATAGTATTCGACATGTTCAAAGCAAGATTTGATGCATAGTATTTCTCTTACTTCAGATGGTATTTCAAGATATTTTGGTGAAGAAGTTTTAGAGTTAGAGATTGAAGTTTCAACCTTAGGTTGATCAGACTGTGCCATCAAAGCAACTTCATCTGATTCCTCTTTAGGATCAGATTTATCACTCCAGTTATAATCATCTTCTTCATTCTCATTTTTACCTCCAGCTTTAGGATCACAATCATCTGACCATTTTCTCCTTCAACCTCTACAATAAGAGATAAACTAGAGGTTAGATCATTAGTAAATTGCTCAGCATAGACAATCCAGTCATATCCGTCCTTAATGCTAACAACAAGAGCTTTCTTTGGCTCTTCAAATGACTTAGATTCATCCTTAAGTTCAGGCGTTGGAAGACTTTGATATGGCTTTTGGAAGGTCTTCTGAGGTGACTGTTGAAACCTCTGATTGCTTGAACTAGCCTAGCATTTCCTCTATTGTTTCTGGGAGATTTGCATTCCCGTGAGAAATGTCCATAAGTGTTACTGTTGAAACACCTTGACTTAGACTTGTCAAATCCAACAGTCTTCTTAGCACTTGGCTTGTAATTCCTATTGACGTAGGAGTGTTTCTGAGTTCTGTAGGCAATCATCACCATCTGGCAGTTCAGATCCATTTCTTGTACATCTTTTGGATCCATTTAAAATAACTCCTGCAAAACAAGATCTAATTGTGTTAAATGACTATTGTGATAAGCTTGAAAGCTAGCCATGAAAGAAGTAAAGGCGGTTTTAGACTCTTCATCCTCTAATTGGATATTGATAACATCTTTAACTTGCTAGATTTAGCAGAGTTAATAGATGAAGTCTCAGTTTGAGGAATAGAGCTTTGAGTTTTAGGAGGAGACTGAGGTTGAGGTTGAGTTGCATAAGCAGGAGTACTTTTGAATGAAGAATCAGTAAAGAACCCTACTCCAATAAACAGATCTCCCTCTTCTTTAGGTGAACTTTCATTCTTTGCCATAAAGGCATTCTCAACAGTATTTGCGGGAGATGCAACAAATTGATACTGTGACATTAAGGCTGTTCTATCATAATTCCTTGAACTTTCATCAATCTCAACAGACTCAATCTTGGCAATCAACAGATCGAGATCCATTGGAAATTTCTCAGTATGCTTTAATAGTGTCACTGTTGTTTCTAAGATAATGGTAAAGCATTGAGAAGTCTAAGATTTAGATCTTCAAGATCATGTTTAATGCCAGCTGTTAACATCTCAGTGGTAAGCTGCACATATCTGTTCATCGTTTGATTTATGGTTTCACCAGTTAAATGTTGAAACAACTCTAACTGCCTCTTCAGTTTTTGCTTCTTAAGATTTTGAATCTCTTTACCACCTTCACAGATTGTCTTTAAAGCTTTATACATGGTATATCTGTTTGATATCCATCAAGTATAGCTAGGACTTCAAGTGATAGTCCTTTACAGATCAAAGAATATGCTTTAATATCATTCTTAACCTTTTTAAGATCATCACCTTGTAGACCATCTTCAGGTAAGGTTCTAATGAGTCATTAGTATAGACAAATCCTCTATCAGGCCCATCTGTAGTTATATGAATATGGGGTCCTTCTTCTATTGATTTCCAAAGATCAGTATCAATAGAATTAAGGTGATGTTTTAACCTAAGTGACCAATTTTTAAAATTAGCTCTATTTTTTAACTTAGGGACTCTATTTTCTGAATCCTCAGATTTCACCATATTTAGTTTTGATTTTAAGAAGAGGAAAGGTTTTTGTTGTTTTTAAGTTTTTGAAATGAAACTAAATTGAAATATTTTTGGGATTTTTTAAAAAAAAATTCTAAGTGTTGAGATGAAACGCCTAAACAGTGCTGAAACGTCTCAACAGTTATGATACTTCTGACTTTTGACTCAGAAATGCCTAAGGGATTCCCTTAGTATAATTCTTAAAAAATCCCAACTTAAATGCGCCTGAACAGTTGAAATGCACCCAAACAGTTGAGATGCGCCTAAACAGTTGAAAAACGCCTAGAATTACTTGGTTTATGGAAGTTTCAAGGTGCCCACACAGTTGAAAAACGTCTCAACAGGGGTAAAACGCTGGACCAAAAACGCCCAAACAGTGCAAAAGCACCTAAACAGTTGTCAATCGCCTAAACACTTAGGTAATTTTTAGTAGTGTTTTAACCCTAATACGTCTAATTCAACAAGTTCTGATGAACTTAACGAACTCAATTCTTATGAATTCTTTAAAAACTTGATTAATTGCTCTAAAAACTTCCAATTAGGTAGTATTTAGACCGATTAACTATCCTTTAACTTCGATTTCTTCAAATAACAACAACAAATCATTCTTTTGTTCAATTTTTAGTTTGAATATGAAGGATATGTTTGAACATAAATTCAATCAATTCACTGATTTTGAATGACTTGTACTGCAAATTGTGATTAAATTCATGTTTCTAATGATGAAACACAACTGAAATCAACAATTTTTCAATCGAATTGCTTATCAATCACAGATTTAAGTGATTTATGAGTTTGCAAGCTCGAACAAACTCAATCACTAAACCAAGAGCTCTGATACCATTTCATAGGATCAAATGAATCAATCTGTGATGATGTTAGAATGCAATTCAATCAAAGACATACAAATGTAATCAAATCAATGCAAACAATCAAGAAAAATTCATAGTAGTTCATTGATAATAGCAAAGACAATTACAAGTGTAAGTAGCAGTTACAAGTTCAACTAATTCGTTAGTCTAGTCTTGTCTAGTCTAGTCTACCTACACTAAAACACATCTAAGCTATTTATACTATCAATGAACAAAGGAATAAAAATTTACATAAACAGTCCCTATACTATAAGAAAACTATACAAAAGACATCTAAAGACTACATGTTAATCTTCAAGAGGCTTTAACAATGTAGGGCCCAGAGGAGTATGATGGATGATGGTTGTAGTTCAGGTACATCCGGAGCTGGGGAGTTCTTCATCCTTCAGCAACATGTAGAGCCTTGCTGACAGTAGGGTTCGAGCTTCTATTCATATGATGGCCCTTCTAAGTCTCCATCTCCATATGACATCTATCAAGGATCCCATATAGTTTAGTCATGGTAAGTGTGTTACGATTCTTAGTTGTCTTGATAGAGACATAATAAAAGGTCCATTCATGGGGAAGTGCACTCATGAACTTTCTTACTATGTCTCTCTTCTTAAGAGTCACTCCCATAGACTGTAGAGATGCGATTAAGTCCATGTACCTAAAGTATTGTTGGCTCAAGGTCTCACTAACAATATAAGAGAAGTTTTCAAACTTCTTCTTCAGTGCATCTTTCTTGTACTATTTGGATTCACAGGAACCGGAGTACATCAATGTCAAAGCATCAAAGAGTTTGGCTGACTTGAAGTGCTCAAATCCTTCCATTATGGAGTTTGGTATGGCAGTACGGAATACAGTCATTGCTTTGCCATCAATGTCCATCTTCTTGAAATCTTCATCTGAGTAGTCTTCAATAGCCTTTTCAATCATGGCACCATTGCCAGTTGGTGATGGCACCATTACCAGTTGGTGATGGCACCTTTGGATTGTATGGACCATGAGTGATAGATCTCCACATCCGACTGTCCAGATACTTGATGAAACCTTCAATACGTTGACACCAACTTCAAAAATTATCAAGAGTGATAATAGGAGCCTTATTCATGGTTATCATCTCAGTCTCAGAGCATTTTTTATTGAGGGCCATTTGAGTAGAGTGAGTGAGTATGAAGAAACAAGGTGATTTGGGATGGTTAGATCTCACAATCAAGAGCCTAAGAAGCTCTGATACCAATTGCAGGATCGGTTTTTGTCTCTTAACACAAGATTTTCCTCACAAACTCACTAAGTCTCACTCGATTGATGATAGAATATCTCTAACTAAGTTGATAAATAATATAGGAAGTTAATGAACACAAGAAATGGTTTTTCAAGATTCTTGTATATATTACTTCTTAACTCAGTATTATGAGATTCTGACTAAGCATGTCTAAATGAGTTACATTGAGAAACTGTATATATACTACTACGTACAGCCGGTTATACTTAGAAAACCAGCTAGAACTAACAACTAAGCAAATATTACATTGCTAGAAGTACGGGATCTAAGATAAAATACTATCCTGGATTAGGTAGTCATGACATGTCCATGACTTAGCTTTTGTCAACAACTAAAGATGGTAAGTGTACTAACTAATAAGAGGTGAACAATTTAATAACGTATGGTCAAGTACATGGGTGTGGAAAAACGCCATGCAATATATCAGAGCTGACAACATGTGTTAGTCAGACAATAATTTTGTCCACTAGTTCATAGTTAGTTCTTCCGAAGCTAAATGGCTTCGGAAGAATATGTTATTCCGAAGCCATTTATACTTCGGAAGAAATAACTTCTTCCGAGACTTCTGCAAGCCTTCATGGTTTTGTCCTTAGGAAGGCTTTGTCTTGAATCTTCTAAGTCTTTTACTTCGGAAGGAGAACTACTTAGCCTTAGAAGACTGAGTTCTTCCTTCGAAAGTTCTTTATCCTTAAGCTTCGAAAGATCTTCAACTAGCTTCGGAAGTGCATCTTTGTCTTCGGAAGCCTTTCTTCAGTTGAACACAAAATCTTCTATTGTAGTTTTGGTTGCACCAGCCTTATTTGATCCAACAAAAACTATAGTTTCTCATCCCCATGCAAATCTATTGTGTCTTGGCTGCAAAACTATAGTTTCTCTCGTGTACTTTTTTCAGTTTCGTCAGTTCCGGGAAATAAATATTCCTCCATGCAAAAGTATAGTTTCTTCATGCGAAACTATCTGCAAAACTAATAATTAAAAAATAATAAATAAATAAATAATAAGAAATTAAATTAAAATTAGAAAATTTTAAATGTTTTATAATCTCCTATGATCTAACAAATTCTTGGTTTCACCTACAGTTATTATGGGGAGTTTAAAGTTTGATCTAAGATCAAACATGGTGGCATATCTAAATGATTGTGATCCTAAATCTGCTAGATATAGAGATGCCATTGAATGAATGAATAGATCACACATTTTCTATGTTATTTCTCACTCTCCAACCATAGATGAGAAGTAGATTAGAGAGTTTTAGAGAATGGCTGAATATGATGCTAGGAAGAGGATTATCATATCATCTTTCAGGGAGAGCTAGTTGAGATCTCGATCGAGACAGTGGCTAAGGCCCTACATCTGGAGGATGATATGGGGGAGAGCATTAAGATGACTAATTCAGAGGTGATTAGAGCGTTTAAAGATATTGGTTATGAGGAAACCAACATTGAGAACAGGAAGGAGATCAAGAAGTCTTTTCTATCTTACAAGTGGAGGTTCATAGCACTTGTGTTTATTAGCTATCTGGATCATAGGAAGGGGGGATTAGATGGGCTAAATCTAAAATGGTCCACAACTATAATCATGTTCTTTAAAGGGGAAAAGACAAACATAGCTCGGATCATGTATAATTATCTGCTTGGGATCATCATGACTCTGAAGAAGGATAAGTGGCTGCTCTATCCTAGATTTATTCAGATCATTCTAGATTACATAAAATCAAACTTGCCTAAGCTTGGGGATGAACTAATGGATCTTTGTAGACTGTGCTGCCTCCAGGCATGATTTCTCAGGGAAGATTACATATCTGCTATAGTGCACGTACATAGAAGAGAGGTTAAATTATATGAAGACTCTAATCCCTCTAGAGGAAAGGGGAGCAGCTAAAACTAGGAGAAATATGAAAGAGATCTGAAAGACAATGAAGTGAACAAAGGAGTCTAATATGACCTTCGAGGAATAACTATATGAGATTGAGGAGGAATTGAGAAAGAAGAAGAAAAAGAAGGGTGCTGAGAAATCATCCTTGCATTCTAGATCTAATTCCCCGATATGGGAGAAGAGATGTAAGAGCAAGCAGCTGGTCGTCTCGAAGAACATGCCTGCAGGATAAGGAGAAAGGCCAATGAGAGATATGAGATTAGAGTTTAAAGAGGATTTGATTAGAAATGTTAACACATCCTTATCAAATGAGCTAAGCATGATTAAGGCCAAGCTGATTAAGTCAGAGGAGAGGGAGAAACTGAGGGGTCTGGAGATTGAGGTGATGAAGAAGGTGATATGAGCCAACAGGATCTGATCAGAAGGTTGTTGGAGGATGTGAGTGATTTGAGGAGATCTGCTGGTGCTGGTGATGTACTGAGTGCTGAGCAAATTAAGGACACGACTCACACATGAAAGTTCTCTTTTATTCATAAGTCATCAGGAGTAGGTGTGAGTAGTGTATGAGGATCGGGAGCTGGAGGTAGTGGTGTTGAAACTTCTAGTGTTGGTACTAGTGTTGCTGGAATCTCCAGAGCTGGTGGAAATGGTGAAGGAGGTAATGAAGCTGGTGGTGGTGTTGCAAGAGAAAGTGGTGAAGGGGTAGGTGATGGAGAAGATGCTGAGCAAGTGTTTGAAGCTGGATTCATTAATATGGGATTTTGACGTAGATACTGATCTTACAGGGGAAGAGGTAATAAGGAATGAGGGTCTCGTAGGAGAGAAAGGGCAAACTGAGCTAAATTTAGTTGATGAGGAGGAAGAAGTGAAGGAGCAGTATGATGATTCTGAGCCCAAGTTTTATATAGTTGATGAGAGGCCAATGACTTATGTAGCTCAGAGGATTTCAGTCAAAGGAGATATGGTTGAGTTGCACAAAGGGGACTGGTTCAATAAGGATGAAGAACAAGAGAAACTAACACTTTTGTTCCAAAACATTCAAGAACCAAGGAAGAAGGAGATAGACAAGAAGATTATGAGTTGGAAGTACAACTCAAAGTTGAAAATGTTTATGATTAAAAGGCCTGGAGGCGGGATCTCTTATATGCAAAAATGGAAGGCGTTTAAGACCCTTCCTAAGTGGGATTTTAGGAGATTAGCAGATATTATACTCCTAGACTCAGCGTTGAGTGAACATGCTACTTTGTTGGAGAATGAGATCCATCAGTGTGTTAAGGATAAGTTTGAAGCTCTTGGATATATGAAGTCGGAGAGGAGACGGTCAAAGAAGGATCTAGATTGGGTGACCAGGGAAAGAAAGAATGTGTTGAAATTAAAGCCTGTGAAGACCATCAACCGAGTGAGGATACTTGATCAACAGCCGTCAAGACTGTAGAAATTTGAGAAATGGTTATATGATAATCAAACTTGAGAAGCAGTAGTATGAGTAAAGAAAGGAGATGAGATAAGTTTGTTCGATCTAATGGAGGTATTCTCATTCAATGATGAAGATCTGAAGGTATTGTGTGAAAATCAGATCAAATTTGTAACTGGAGAAGAGACGAAGACGGAGGTGAGTTTTTTTGAACGGGTAGCGAACAAGGCTAAGGGGTATGATCAAAAATCAAGCAGCTCGAAAAGAGTGTGCAAGAATATGAGGATCTGGAGGCGGACGTTAGAGATCTGACTTAATTGATGGAGCGAGCGAATGATGAAGTTGAACCCGAAGACCCAGCAGGTGAATACCCCTCTAGGGAGAGTACTAATGATCAAGAACAGGGTGGTATTCACCTTGTTGTTTGTTTTGTTTAGTGAAGTTTATGATAGCTTAGATATTAATGTAATAGGATCTAGTTTAGTTTTGTGTTCTTTTGCATTCTGTGGCATGCGAAATGCATGTGAAACAACAGTTTCGCTCGATAGTTTCTCATGCCAATGTCCATACAGTTTCCAAGTATGTGAAACTGTATGCGAAACTAGGTCATGCGTATATATGTATCTTTGTTCTTCATTATGTAACTCTTGGAACTTTGCTAAATCAAACTTTCATATTCGTTGAGCTTGGATCTTAGGATTCATCATGTTTAGATCTGAAAATTCAAAATTAAGATGGGTGGAGGTGTGTGAAACATAGAACAAAGAGAATGATAATAATAATGTTATGATTTAATTGATGTTGGTGAACAAATTACAAAAATAATCATAAATGAATGATGGAATCAAACCCACCCAAAGGAGGAATACTCATTGGGTGGTGATTTACACCATGAGAAACACACACACAAGAACCACACTTGCAAAAATGAACTAGTAGGTCTATTTATAAAATTCTAATAATTATTACATAAGGAACCCAAATTTTGACTTTTTCTTTTGTCTTGATGTTAACTTTGTCAACATTTTCTTGTTGACTTTGTCTTGTATTTCTTTTCTTCTGTTTATCAACATGGTCTCTGAACTCGTACAATAAGATCTTCAGTCGGTTGTGAATTGAAACTACTCCATCCGAGCTATATCTCATTTTTGTCAGTTCAAAAATTTGAGAAAGTATCACCTGAGACTGCAGAGTAAGGCAAGAAATATTTTCTATCTATTATCAATGTCATGAATGCTGCAATGGAGAGAATATCTTTGCGAAAAGCTCTTGCATATCCAAATATTGTAAAGAAAGATATAAAGGACATAGAGTTTATGTGTATCTCAAGGAAAGGAGTATTGGAAGTATATTCAAAAGGAAGTTCAAATCCTATTGAATT
>BJCO01827907.1:0-13518 GCA_018326465.1 Flaveria floridana | reverse complement strand
GGTTTAGAGTGTGGTCAAGGGTTTAAAGATCATTAGCAGTGAAGCGAGATTGATCGAGATCAACAGCAGAGAAGCAGGTTTGATTTGTCAACAGCAGAAAAGCAGGATTGATTGTCATTAGCAGAAGGTGAGATTGACTATCAACAGCAAGGCAGGTTTGACTTTCAACAGCGAGGCAGGTTTGATCAAGACCCAGTGTGATCAAAGAAACCAGGTTTGTTTTCAAGGAAAGAAATACGCGTTCAATGGCAGAAACACCCAAGAACACGAATAAAGAAATTGTGACAGTTAAAGAAGCAGGAACATTAATGAATTTTCAATGTCCAATACTTAACTCTACAAATTACACGATTTGGGCTGTAAAGATTAGAGCAATCTTTAATGTTCATGGAATTTGGGAAGCAGTCAAACCAACATCAGGATCCGAAGTCGATCAAAAGAAGAACAACGCAGCAATTGCTATGTTATATCAAGCAATTCCAGAAAACATGGTTTTACAAATTGCTAACCTCACTTCGGCTAAAGATATTTGGGAAGTGTTAAAAGTTCGACACGTTGGAGTTGACAGGGTTAAAGAGGCACGTATTCAAACACTCGAGTCAGAATTTGAAGTTTTAAAGATGAGTGTTAACGAGTCACTTGATGTTTATGCCGGGAAGATTAGTGAAATTGCATCACAAGCAAATAGTCTTGGATATACAATGGATGACAAAAGATTAGTTCGAAAACTTTTAGGTTCAGTACCAGAAAAGTTCATACAAATAGTTGCAACAATTGAACAGTTTGCAGATCTTAAGACAATGCCATTTCAAGAAGCAGTGGGAAGATTAAAGGCTTTTGAAGAACGTACTAAGAAGCAAACTAAGGAAGAAGATGTGTCTAGTAAACTACTATTCACCGAAGCAAAGAGAAAAGAAATTGGTAGACACCATAAGTGTGAGCATTGCGGTTGCGAAAACTCGAATCAAGAAAACTTAGGACGTGGCCGAGGCAAAGGTCGAGGATCCGAGAGAGGTCAAGGCAGTGGTCGAGTGCAACAGGACAAAAGTCACATAAAGTGTCACAAGTGCAAGTAACTTGGACATTATAGGAATGAATGTCCAAAATGGAAGGAAGAAAAAGAGACTCATCTAATTCAATGCGAGAAAGATGAACCTATGCTATTGTGAAGTGAAAGGATGAACACCTTCTAAAACTAAATTTAGTTTAAGTGGGAGTGTTGAAAGTTAAACTAAATTAATTAGTATATGTATATGTTATTATAAGTTAGTGTGACAATTGTATAATTATGCTTAGTATAGGTAAGTTAGTTATTGATTGGTGGTTAAGTAACCCGGTTAAAACCCGTGGATAACCCGTCAAGATTGTATGTATAAATACCATGTAAACTCTTCATTTGACATATGATGAATCTAATTTTGCATTGTCAATTCTCTGCATTCATCAATCATCCCTCTATACCCAACAAGGTGGACCGATTGCATGGTGTACCCACAAACAAATACGATATATATATTTATCTGGAATCATCTTACTTCCAATTGTGTTTTTATGCACGTGACAAGTTACATGTGTAAAAGTATGAAATTATCAAGAAAATAGTGAAATGGCAACTTCTGTGAAGAAAGAATTTAGAGATACTGAAGAGTGAAGATTGAATAAAAGAAAAATACCATCCACCACTAGTGTTTGCTTCCTTTTGCATATCTATGCTGCATTTTCTTGTAGATCATAATTTCATTATGAATATATGATGATTTGTAATCTGGATTGAGTCATAACTCTATTTGCATGACTGGCTCTCATATCATAAAGATAGAATATTAAAACTGTGAAATGATTTGTATTTTTCTTGATGCTTCAGTACAAATCATACTTATTATTATTATTTGTTCTAACATAATGCAAACCATCGTTGAAACATCAAAGAGGAAACATCCAATATTGAGTCATGGGCGTTCGTACTCTTGTTTGCGCATTATCTTCATAAAGACAACTTTGCAGACACCACTCATCATATTTCCAACACTCAAACAACTAATTATGGCTTAAACTATGTTCTTATTGCACACCATAAAAAGTTCAGCATCACGTGATTCACGTGTAGCGGTTTTTATAGCACTGTACCGCGGCCTTCAACCTTCACGTCTCCTTCAACACTTTTTCTATAAATTTGCCTTGTCCTTGTTGATTGTTAGACTGCTTAATTCGGCCAACATTCAACCTCTCGTTGACCGAATTATTGCAATTGTGACACTAAATTGTTTCTCTTATAATTAACTCTAATCTCTGAGTTAATTTTATTGACTGTAACCCTCTGAACCTATGGAGAATCCACGTCGAATTCTCCGGTTTACTTTTGATGATTTCTCCACCTTCACCGTTTCTTTAAAAAGCTAATTGATCCACTCTCCAAATCTACTAATTGTAAATTTAAATCAATGTCCGCCATAATATATACTAGAACCAACAACCACTTGCGCATGAACAGATTTACTACACATCATGATAGCTAATAGCATTGGGCCATCATATATACTTACCTGAAATGCCTTGTCTTCAGATTTCTCCAACAGACTCCTAACGTTGTCTTCAATGGCTAACAAATAATTCATTAATTCGTCAAATGTATATGTTGAGAGATCTTTTATCTCTTCCGTGTTATGCTCGATCGATCTCATGTATCTGAAATCACTAATCAACACTTGCGAATTTGTGTGTTTTTTTTGTTTAGGGGAAGTCGTATCAGGTTGTCTTTATTGCCAACATAAGGAATGTGATATTCAAGTCTTCTGTGTTGCAAAATTTTTTGTCTTGCAAGTTGATGTCAACCTAACTGTTATGGATAAAAAAAATCTGATTTTTTTAAATGTTTTTTGGGAAACGTGTAAAGTGAACTTAAATTTTACACCTTTTATTCACATATTTAATTAATTTGAAACTAAAACCGGCCTCTAACTGCTTTTTATAAAAGTGTCACAAAGAAGGACCTAATATAGTGACAAGTGATTGTGCCACTAAATGATCTTTCCTTGTAGAGCCAGTTAATTTGTCTATTATCATTAGTTGCTAGCTTGTTGTTTAAGATGATTACCAACTGTTGTGAATCCATATGAGGTACTAATTAGTTGATATTAATCGAGGCTCATTCGATAATCAATTCTATAATAGTTTTTTTTGAACAACCAAGTCAAGACACTCTACAAATAAAGAGAGACTATAGCGACGAAAAGAACTAGGGTAACAAGGCATTTTGACCTATAGCGATGAAATGACGACATTTCGTCGCTATAAGTTTATGGATATAAAGTCATGTTAATAGGTCTAGAAAGTCGGCGGGATAGATGTCATCGATATAGGCAACAGGCTTTTTAGCGACGATAAGTCGTTAACAAGAGAGAGGTTATGGAATTTTGGGGGAACCAAAATGAGCGTATTAGTTTCTTTATGTTGTATATCAGAAATCTGTGTGGATGACATGTTGTTGGCATAAGATATCTTTAAATATGCCTCAAATAAAATTTTTAATTATTTAAAAAACAAATAAACCGTTTATGTCGATTGCATGTCATCCAGATAGATCGCCTATATTTTTTTTATCCTTTATTTTATATTTTTTCGCGATAAAAGAAATGCGATAAAAACATATACTCTATAGCGACGACAGATGGTCGAGACGACTTTTAAGTACGACATATTACATTTTAGCATGGCACCTAAACATGTGCTGAGAAAGATTTGCTAGCAACTCTATGTTGTCACTACATCTCTTATCAGGACAAAACCATTTTCCTGTAATGACACTTTCGATTTTCGAAACTACTACTAAAGTTATATCAATGTTCACCACGAGACTAAAACACTCAATCATTTGTGGAAGGATGTTTATTGCATAATAGATCTTCTACCATGAAAATCTTTTGTCGAGCCAGTTCGTGACCCTATATGAGTTTTTTATTTATATGCTTTTTTATCTAATCTCTTAAATATATGTTTATATAAATAATTTCTATTGCATAAAACACATTATGATGAAATATTTTAATAATAAACATGGGAGCCTAAACCGAGCTCGTGCTTGAAAAATTTTAAACTTAAAAAGCCCGAATGTTGTAATTAAAGCTCTACACTAGTTGAGCTCAAGCCTTAGAACTAAAACTCTACATGAGTCAAGATCGAGTACAAGCTTGAGTTCACTTTGTGCAAAATGAGCCCACAAACAGTGGCGGAGTTTGAGTCAAAGGTTATGGAGGACGGGGACGAAATTAAACTATTTTAGGGGGGCAAACTCTATATTTATTAAAAATTTCACTACTGTACCGAAAATTTACACTATCGAGCCAAAAATTTACACTACTAACGAAAAAAAGAGAAGGGGCTGGGGCGCCCCTAGCCCCAATGAAGCTTCGCCATTGCCAGCAAAACACTAAACAAGCTTAGACTTGGCTGATTTACTCCCCTATTTAATAGTCATAAAGGCCGTACCTGGTGCTGCAAAGAGCTCCCGCGTTTTCGCAGGGTCCAGGAAGGATCCGTCCCATTTAAGGGAAGATGTACGCGGTCTTTCCCCCACATTTAAGGGTCCGTCCTATTTAATAGTCATAGCAACAATCAAATAGTCAAGCATTATTTACTATATTAAAAAGCAAACAAAGTGCTATGATTAATTAGATGGTTTTAGATTTTGGCCACAAAGGTTTGTTTTTCCTTTTTCGGTATTTGGTATTTGATATTAAGAAGCAACTTAAGTGCGACAATGACTTTTATGGTTTTAGTTTTTTGCTACAAAGGTTTGTTTCTTTCCTTTTTGAGTATTTGATTTTTTTGGTGAAATGCTATTTTGTTTATCTATTTTCCTATAAAATATAGAACAACACTTGGTTTTATATAATTATATAAAATCTATTATTTTTATCTGTTTTAGTTAAATTACTATTTAAACATTATTATCGTGACGAACCGAACCGATTATGAACGAAAAACAACGTTGACAACATTTATATTATTTGAACCAGTTTCGCTATTAGATTTATGGTTCTCGAAACCGAAAACAACAAAACTTACGCTACGTAGATCAAGGAAAAAATAATCAACTTTAGCTGAATAACGAAGGGAAAGCCCCAAGTATAAACAAATAATCAACTAACAAGCAGGTAACTGAAAAATTATTTTCAGTATTTATTTGGTTAAAACTATACATAAAGTTGGTAAATTGGCTATCGTTATGTGGGCTTTACTAATACATAATCAAATACTTTATGAGCTTAATAGTTAACTCTTTAGTTTATACTTAAATAGTTTGGTACCCGAACGCGCGTTGCGCGTTAGAAGGACGGGCTAAACGGAGGCTCAGAACTCTGTCATCATAGCCGCAAGCTAACACTTTCAATAAACGATGAGAGTCGATACAATGACAAATCTAGTACCGCCAAAAAATAGCCCTCTGATGCACCCAATGGCCATCGTCATCAAGCAAACTATGAAAGGCAAAGTTGTAAGTATAAGAGCACAAATGCTATAAGGCTCAGAAGCAGTTGTTTGTTGCGGCTGCAAACATCAAGTTTACCACGCCGTAACAACAAACATATCTTTCTTTTCATCATCATCGTCTCAAAACCATCCAACATTAACCTCTAAACACTTAATTAACAACCAACAGCATGCATATGGTCTCAGATGAGGTTACGCTCATCGTCATCGACTACTACACCATCAAAGAGTCAAGTCCAATGATACCAAAGGTTGACAGACCCCGAGAAAAGGCCTTCACGCTTCCTCGGCTAAGGAACCCTAGAGCCCCCCCTTCAACGCGAAACCCACAACCACCGCCAAAACATGGTTGCGCAGGTGGAATCGATCCAGCGGGCCAGAACAACCAGTAACAGAACCAGAACCCTAAAAGGGTATGAAAGAGATGCGGTGGCCAAGAGGCAACAAATGCGGTCATAAAACGACCATCACCACCATGAATAACCTCAGGCTGCCGCTGGTCGCGAAACGACCACCAGAGTTGCTGAACCAGGCGGATCTAAACCAAGCAAGATGAAGGGGCGGCAATCGAGAACATCGGCGGCCATGCAGCCGAGCACATCGGCGGCGCTGCAACCGAACATATCGGTGGCGCTGCAACCGAGCACATCGGCGTCATCGGCATGGCAGTCGCGGCCATAGGCCTAGCGACTTGAGCCATCGTCGTCCGACGACCACAAACAATCCGGTCAAAACCGAGACCCACCGCAACACTGCTCTCTCACTCTGTAAAGAAGAAATGCGAATAGGGCAAAACATAAACGAAACCCCTTTACAAAGGGAAAACAAAGCATGCAGTGCATACTTGTACCCTGTGCATAAAATCCAAAAAAAACACTGTTCATTTCCCATCTTTATTAACCAGAACCCTAAAAGGGTATGTAAGATATGCGGTGGCCAAGAGGCAACAAATGCGGTCATAAAACGACCATCACCACCATGAATAACCTCAGGCTGCCGCTGGTCCAGAGTTGCAGAACCAGGTAGATCTAAACCAAGTAAGGCCGGAGGGGCGGCAATCGAGCACATCGGCGGGCATGCAACCGAGCACATCGGCGGCGCTGCAACCGAACACATCGGTTGCGCTGCAACCGAGCACATTGGCGTTATCAGCATGGCAGTCGCGGCCATAGGCCTAGCGACTTGAGCCATCGTCGTCCGACGATCACAAACAATCCGGTCAAAACCGAGATCCACCGCAACACTACTCTCTCTCTCTGTAAAGAAAAAATGCGAATAGGGCAAAACATAAAAGAAACACCTATATAAAGGGAAAACAAAACCAATTTGTGTGGCCAAAATAAAAAAAAGCCGAGTTTACTATTCATGCTCATTGGTTTTTTTCATATTATGTAATTATGTAATTAATTGAAAATAGCTTTTTAAAATGGCATTAATTTTTTAAACTAATTTTTTTATATATTTGTTAATTGTTTTATGGGGCTGGTTTCAAAATTATTGGGTCTGTCCCAAAAACTTTCGCGATCAGTCTCAAATTTAATAAAATTTGGCGTCAAAATTTATGGAGGTCAGTCGAGATTTGATTATATATTTACCGCTAAAAATAAAAATTTCATGAGGTGCGCCCATCTTTAATCACTAGGGCCGCCTCTGATCTCCAATCGATCAGCAGAGTAAAATCCAATCGATCAGCAGAGTAAAATCCAATCGATCAGCAGAGTAAAATTTACGTCGCAAAAGAAAACGTTTTCAAGCAATTAATATGTGGTGTAGAAGCTGAGTTTCTGCCCAGCAATTACAATGGTGCTCACACAAAGTCAACTACAATAATGTCCTTACAATTGGCAAGCTGTCAATCACATGGAATTGAATGATGAAATCAACTGCATCTCTTAATGCACAATGCTGTATAAAGACCTTAAGGATGTCTATTCAGTTTACTTCATCATTGGTATACTTTCTGAATACGATTTATGTATATGGAGGACGATGTTGACACATACATGCACTATCAAGAAAGTAACAGTGTAATGTAGCTCAATTATATATGTCACAACATCAAGGACCCTTTAGAAAAGAAACCACCATAAACAAAGCTTTAATCACTTCAAATGAATGGCTAAGACTCGAAGGCGATGAATAGCAACTCCAACTAACTAGAATAAATCAGTGATATGTTTGAAGGCCCATTTTTGGATATGATATGCACCACCATGTGCAGACAACACTGTTATTAAATAAAATCAGTGAAAATTTTATTTGTTATAACTTAGTATTGCTTTGTGTGAGCTAAACTAACCTATTAACATATAGCAACACCTTTTTAGATGAAACAAATTGTGCAAGTTTTTATCAGACACATACATCATAAGGCCCAAAAATGTCTTGTTCCAAATAATTATTGATTTGCATAATCTAAACATACCCACTAACACATATAACAAGACACGTTAAGGACTAATATGCACAAGTAATCATACACATGTATCATATGACCTAAAATGATTTGTTACAACTGAATGTTGTTTTGTGTTACCTATATTAACTTGATATAAATATGCATATCATTAAAAATAAAGTGGCTAGTTGTGGCCTAATACGATACATTCCAAAAGATATTAAGGCCCATTCATGGACCAATCATACACTATCCAAAATAAATGTCAATTTGGCTAGAACATCAAGGGCACATTTAGAAAAGAAACCACAATGAACAAAGCTTTAGACGCAAGATAGGGACCACAACACAAGAAAGCACATAAATAGACTCCATCTAACTAGAACAATCAATGATATTGACACAAACACGTCTCACAAAATAGGCAAGAACAAAAGGTAAATACATAAAAAACGGTCAAACTTTAACTATATTCACCATCTTCACTTTAACACTTACAAATATTTTTTTCCTTGTGCGGATCGACTAATCCCAAATAGGCCCCAATGCCCCATTGTCCCCCCCCCCCTTTTTTTTGAGTCTCTCTGTTTGTTACAACAAAATAAAGGTAATGTAACTCTTCTAATATGTTGCATTAGGCTTTAAAAATGTTGTATTAGGCCTTATAAAGGTTGCATAAGCTAACCTAAATCAATATTTTTGTCAAAAACTGCATTAGGTGAAGTTAAATTAGATCTAAAAAATTTCGTTATATATTGCAACCTTTTTATAAGAAAATGCAATTTTCTATTAGCAAATACAACATTTTCTTAAAAGTTGCTTGTAAAATGGTACATTAAACTCTTTTCTCTAGTACATCTCACAAAATAGGCAAAAACAAAATGTAAATGCACCAAATATAGGTCAAACTTTAACAATATTCACCAATTTCACTTTAACGCTTAGAAATGTTTTTTTTTCTTTGTTTGAATCAACTAATCTCAAATAAGCCCCATTGTTTTTTTCTTTCTGAGAGCTTCTGTCTTCGTTAGCATTGACTTAATGATACATAGGCCCCATTTTTTGGTGATAAATATTCTCTGTCATTATTCAAAATCTACAATGATTGATGGTGAAAACGATACAACTTTCAACTTCAAAGGGCCATTCGTGGATAGGCTCTACAGCACTATCTGCAAACCAAAATCATTTTATAAAAAAAACATTAACTTGAAAATGATCAAATCAGCATCCTACAAGCATAGTTAATGTTTAAGAATGAAATAAGGTTATATAGTCAAATCGAAAGTGCACTTAATTCTATAGCACCTCGATAACCTTTTACTTTGCTACACACATGATGTCATAACATCAATTTCTACGGATGGAGTTTTACCTTCAGGTGTGTGACAAAAACCAGGATCAAAGTCACTGATTACATGACACAATTTGAACAAAAGTCTTGGACATAACTTAGTCCATTACCAAAACCATTATCAACCAAATATCATAGTTTGTAAATGCAGAAGAGAAATTGTAAAATGGTTTCCAAAATAGTAACGCGCAAGAACAGACACAATAAATCAGAATTTAAGTATTAAAAGAAATTTTCATTATTCCAAGAACATTAAATGCATGCGACTTGATAACATGCTCCTAGTTCGTGCAAATACGTTTATTGACCTAAGAAAAACATGCTAAAGTGTCAACACAGGTTTGATGAGTTCACATGTATGCAAAACAAACAAATCACTTTAGTAACCTGATAAAGTATACAAAGTATATCAGTGTAGAGAGCTATACTACAATTCATGTTACTAAGTCTATAAAGTTCGCAATCGAAGCTGACAATGTATATATAAGAATGCCTCGCCTATGTTTACCAAACCACGACAACAGTAATTAGGTCAATTTAACATCCGCTCGACCTCTAGTTGTCCTAGCACGACTAGCTTAAGTGGGGTTTGTCAAACCCAGTAGGACTACTCAGAAATTACCTCACTTGTAACCATAAAATTAATGGTTTGAAAGTGAGAACTTAATTGGTTAAAACACTAGTTCACATGTAATTATACAGTTTTATCTAACATCATGTGTACAAAGCACTACAATCTTCCTTGTCAGGTCTTCGTTGAATGAAGTTTCTCACTTGTAGCAACTTGTTCTTTAAGAGTTATTTACCTCAATAGCACTAATTTACACATGAGTGGTAACTTGCTACATAAATCTTCATTAGTTGAAGTATGCTAATCATTAGAGATAACTATTTTTTATTTATTAACTTACCACTTGTAGCAACCTAAATCTACATGTCTCTTTCAATACACAGCTATATTCATGGTAATACTTCTATATTGACAACTTTCCCTTAGTAGCTAGCAAGTTGTCCTTTATCAGTTTTAGTTTTTTCTCATATAAGCATTAGATTCACATAAGCAGCTCGCTTCACCATAGTGCCAACTACATAATAGCATTAACTTAAAGTAATTTTGTATCCACCGATTCCAAGATCCTACACACAAGAGCTCAACAACCGTTAGGAGTTCCATAACCGTATTTGTAACAAGGATGGAAGAATTATCATTGACAATCTAGGACATATTTAACATTCTTGATACTAAAATAGATTTTCGTACGAGCATACCAAATGATAAATGAGATGATAGATCGAGATCCCTAACTAATATTATGTACGAAGAGGATATTAGGCACTTGAGCCAACAAAAGCTAAGTTGATGCAAGTTGGAACCCGGACAACTAAGGCGGCATGGGGATAGCTGTTATATCAATTTTCATTGTTGACTATTATGTGGTCCAGACCTAACCATACCAATAATAGTGGTCACACATGTTATTGCCAATACAACTATGATGATCGATAGATAATGCTTAAGCTCGTACAACGATGGTGGAAATGAACACGCATCTTGGATCTACAATTATGTTGATAACTATTATTCTCGTGATAGAAGTATGGATTGATCTTGCGAAAAGGATGGAAAAGTGTAACCGTGTTAGACAATTCTCAGTATATGTTCATACTTTTCAGATAATTAATTGATTATTAGTATGTGTCACCAGGTTCTTTTCATATATAAGAGTTTGTGTATTTGCAAGGAGACTAGATAACACCTTTACTCGTATATAATAATCTACTATGGATCATATTATATGTTGAATAAATCATTATCTATATGTTGTTAATGAGCATATATCGAGATATGTACAGTGTAAGATATGCCTTTATTGCAACTGGTTTTACGGTGGAAATCTATGTCGCTTATATGATACCATGCGCTGGTTATTAAAGCGGGTTTAAGTACTTGTCGAAGCTATGATTAAGCTTCGATTTCAAAATTAATATTATATATATTTATTTGAAACATGTAACCTTTTAAAGTTTATATTATTATATTTATCATTCTCTCTAACTCCTAATTTACATAAACTTTGTTCTTGCATTATGTTTGGAATATTGGTAAATATTTGCGGTCATGTATGCTTACTTTCTGTCACATCCCAGCGGAAGCGTGAAGCGATATTTGGATGTGACTTGTTTGTTCAGAACGCAATTGATTACAAGGAATTTAAATCACAACAATATGAAAACATAACACACATACTTCATATATATATATCATAAGTTGGATTACATCATTACATATAAGTCAAAATTTGACATAACCCTTATTACAACATATTATTTATCTAAACGTCTTCAGGTACGATGGAAATGCTCATCCACTATAACGCTACCATCATAGATGTTGACTGTTAAGCTTACATAAACTCGTTCTACTACTTCGCCCCATCCATTGTAAACATCAAAGGAAAAGTCTATATTATTATTCATTTTTCACCTGAAAAAGCATACTCAAATAGTCAATATAAAGTTGGTGAGATCATAGGTTTATTTCCAGACAAAACATTTTATTGATGCACCAATACAACCAAACATACTCACACACATAATTATACTATCACGAAATAATTCACAAGATCAGATAATATTACATCACAACACTCATTCTATTGGTGCATGAAAATAGTATCGCAACACTCATCCTGTTGGTGTAAATATTCTCCTAAGTAGCGCTACTAATATTATCAGACGGTTCCTCATTCGAATGAATGGTTGTATCACAAATGACAGTAAATCTCAAAATATTTTCAAAAATAATGCATCAACATAACCAGTATGCTTTTTCCTCCAAAAACTTTACAAATACCAAAATGGGACTATGAGTATCACCTGTTCTCCAACTGGTAACCTATAAAAATAAATTTTATAAGTTAGATAATTTTTTTTTTAAAATTTTTAGATCCTCAGATCTCACAAATTTTTAAACGTTTAGCTGTAAAATAGTCCTTAATATTACCATAAAATTCTCAACATTTATTTTATTATACATAAATTGTTATAATTGTTCCAAAGTTTCCATAAATCACCAAAAATAGCTACTGCTATTTAAAAATTACCAAAAATTTATAGATTATTCCTTTAACCGTATATATTATCTCATAAATTTTCTGATATTTAATTCATAACAGATTGTTTTCTCTAAATCTTACAATATTCGCAAAATTCACTAAAAATAGTTATATAACTCTAAAAATTATGAAATTTATACCATCTTATTGAATCTGATTTAGTGAATTGTTTCCAATTTATGGTACTGGTTAAGTATTTATTTAGATTTTTCTTTTACAGATTAATTTAAAAATTCATTTTTCAAACATAATAAGGAAATAAAATACCAAATAATTCCTGGAGCTTTTATATCCCAAAAGAGTCATTCTGTGATGTTTCCAGAAATTTTTCCGAATTATTTGTATTTTTGAGTATTTTCTTGATTTTAAATAATTTATATAAATTATTTTGCTAAAATTTACAGAAGGATAAGTAAATATTTTCTAAAAATTTTTCAATGTTTATTCCCACAATCACATTTATTTAGTATTTTTACTTAATTTCCTTAATATTTCAAGACTAATTCTCATAAATTCAAAAAATTCTTTTTTGTCATAATTTTTCTGAATTTCATTACTGTGATTTGATGGAGTTTAAGGTTTTTCCAGACTTTTAAAGATTAGTTTTGGTATATATGTACCAAAACAAATTTTATATGTGTTTATAACACATATGCAACTTTTGGTATTTTAAATACTTTTAGAAAGATTTTAACCTTGTAATGAGAGGGGGAAGATGATCAAGGATGTCTTGAGTTCTTGACTTGAGATGATGAAGTTGGATGTTTGTTTTGCTTGTAGAACCGAGAGGTAGAGAGAACATGTAACATCCTATATTTTTGTGTTCATTTTATTTATTTAAGTGTATAGCCTCCTTAGTAAACTTTTATAATAATAATAATAATAATAATAATAATAATAATAATAATAATAATAATAATAATAACTTTAAAAGTAACAAAAAAAAATATATAATAGTAATACTAGTTGTAATAATAAAAATAATAATAACAATAACGATAATAATAATAATAATAAGCATAATAATAATAATGATAATAATAATAATAACAATAATAATAATAACTATAATAATAATAATAATAATAATAAGAACAATAACTATAATAACAAAAATAATATTAATAACAACAATAATAACAATAATAGTTATAATAATA
>BJCO01827904.1:0-18400 GCA_018326465.1 Flaveria floridana | reverse complement strand
CTCGCATTCCTTATCTTTTTTTATAATATACTCGTAGCTGATCCTGATAATTTCTTGAACATCATCATCATAATCATTATTCTTCAAATGCCTATGTGTATGTCTCCATACATAATCTTCTTGATACTTGAGGGTTGCGGCAATGAGTTTGATGGCAAGTGGCAAAAGACCACATTTTTTGACAATACCACATCCAATTAGATACTTGTCATGATCAACTTGTTCTGAAACTCCTGTAAGCTGAGCAAAGAAATTCTGTGCTTCTGCCTCCTCCAAGACATTGACTCTAACTTCCTAAAGAAAAGAACCTAGTTCTGTTGCAATTTGTTTGCAAATATTAGAATCCCGTGATGTCAGCAACAACTTCACACCATTTGGCAAAGGACTTGTTAGTCCAATACTTTTGAGTTCAACCTTCTCCCACACATCATCTAATATGACTAGAACCCTTTTTTTACTGTCTTTTAACATTTCTTTGAATTTTCCACAGAGACTATCTGCCCTTGCTGTTATAGTCTCTTCACGTAGACCTTCGCCTCCTAATTGAAGTGCTATGTCATTCTGAATGGAAAGCATGTTGGAATTTCTCCCAAGAACTACCTTCACAATCCAATCAAACATCTTCTGGTCGTTTGCAACCGTTTTGAGTTGTTCCATCATGGTGGTTTTGCCTACGCCTCCCATACCACACAAGGCGATCACTTGAGTACTCTTGTTGTTGTCTTGTTGAAGGAACTTCAATGCATCGTTGAAGGGCTTGTCTCTTGACTTGAACCCATCCCCACCTGATGAAGATGATGATGATGGTGTACAAGTAGTGGATGGAGCAGGTTGGGGATCGACTCTTCCTGTAGGTATTACGGCATCGGTCCAAGTAAACCCAGAACTTTTTGTAAGAAGTTCTTCGATCGTTTCAGTAGCCTTAAAAGCATTTCTTCCGGCTCTATACCTCATTTTCATGTTCAAACATCCGATACCTTCACTTGAAAAGCTTTCAACATTTTTCTTGAGATTTTCAACATCATTCAGCCAATCAGGTACACCAGTAGGTACCTCTTTATTATTGATCTTGTTTGTGTCCATGTGGTTTTGGACATCAGCGCTTGTATCCTCCAAAACCTTCAATTTGCTTCTCATGTTGTTGACATGTTTTGTGGAGCAAGTGGCATATCCCAGGTGTTTTGTGATATTACTTGTCAGAAACCTCATAACAGGACCAACGACTTGCTCAAATATCATCTGCTCCATTTTCCTGATATCAGCAAAATAGCAAAAAATGTTAATATGTCAAGGACTTGATTTCAAATAAAACACCCCCCATTATTTCTTAACAAATGGATCTAAGTGTTTAATTTCCAAGCAGATTTCAAGTGTTTGACTGTTTTCTGTAATAGATCGACGTGTATTATTACCAAGAAATCAATGACTTTAACAAAGATATATTATATATGTCCGATCTTGTTAAATTTTATTCTTCTTATACAAATGTTCTGAAATTAATTCATGTATCTGGGATTTTTTTGGAAAACACAGACCAAATGACGAACAAAGAAACAAGCACGAATTGAATGAAGTGAATGTGCAGCAGCTAGAAGCTTAATTGTATTTAAACTGATAAAACATACCTCAACTTAAGCTTTGCTGGCTTATACTTGTGATGGATCTGATTCAAGATCTGGGATGATAAGATTATGATATGAAGCGTGAAGAGAAAGCACTGCTTTATATTATATTACTGACTTTTGGGGATGGTGATTACAAGCTAGCTGACAACTTTCCCATATTTTATTTCCCTATATTAACGTGCAGTTTGTCACTGTTGAATATTAGTATTATATTTTTTGTTCAATTTGATTGTTTTCATCTAATTTCTTTTTTCTTTTTATTTCTTTTACTTTTACATATTGGGCTGGTCTGCTGCTGGATTGCATTGCTGGGTTGTTGCTGGGCTTTGCTATTGCTGTTGATGGGCTTTGGCTTGGTTGAGGCTAATAAAAGGGAGGAGCGCGTGTTTGTTCGACTCCTCATTCTAGAGTCTTCACAAACACTCATTTCCTCTCAACCGACTTCTTCACTTCTTCATCAGTTTCACAAGAGTTTTCGTGTTCTTGATGATTGGTTCAAGTTGTATTGAATCTTTCTGTGTTTGTATGCATTCTGCTTGATGTATTCACGAGCAAATGCTTGTTCTTCTTTCTAGAATCATTGTATTCATTTCAGTCTAGATTTGTGGCTGTATTCGATTACATTCTTTGTTTTTAATTATAGTCTTTTGAATCTAGACGTTTTGACATGGTATCAGAGCTCTAAGTTCTGAACCATTGCCTCTCTGTTTATCGCTTTTGATTTGAACGATTACAGTTCTCATATCTAGGGTTTTTGAAATAGAAACCCTACCTATTCTCTGACTATCTGGGATGCGCTTCTGCTTGGCTCTTCTATACGTGGGTGTCTACCTCAGAAGCCCTGCTGTATTCCTCTCAGGTCTCTATTGTCGTTGGTGGATTAGGGTTAAAGAAAACCCAAGTTAGCATCATCAGCTCACCCAATCATGGTGCTCATATCATTTCGTAACCCTAGAAGGTTACTGGTGCCCTCTGGACTTAAAAGGAAGGCGTTCGGTGGATCTTGTCTTCTAACCCTAGAAGGTTACAGGCCCACTGCATTTGGAGAACCCTAACTTGGATCCCCCTCTCGGTGAGATCTTTCCTTGATTTCTTGTTATATCAGTATTAGTTGTTCTTGGCTGGGTTAGGAGTACCAACATCTGGCTAATCTGTTTTGTTTGTTCTGCTGTGTTGTTCCTATCTGCATCACTTGTGTGCATCATGTGTGTATTTGCATTACCAACTCTAACTAATCCTTGATCTACCACCAAGAGTGGTGTGAAAACCTGGCTCTGGTCTGAGTTGTTGTCTGTGCGCTTGCTTGTGTGTCTCTCATTCTTAATCTGTTTCTCTGCTACAATGGGTGAAGAATCCACTGTGGCTGTTACTACTGAAACCCTCGTTAGTAAGCTTGATGCTAGTGATCCATTATATCTTCATGCGAGTGATTCTAGTTGCTTGACTATTGTGAGCACTAAACTGAAAGGAAATGAAAATTATACCGTTTGGGCTAATTCTATGCTTCTTGCTTTACGTGTAAAAAATAAAGTAGGGTTTATCGATGGAACTTGTAAAAAACCTACGGATAACTCTGTTCTTGCTACACAATGGGAAAGATGTAATTCCGTTGTTCTTACCTGGCTGCTAAATTCTATCTGTGAGGAATTGTATATTGGTCAAGTGTATTCAAAATTAGCATCTGAAGTATGGAAAGATTTAAAAGAAACATATGATAAGGTTGATGGGTCCGTTGTGTTTGGGCTATATCAAAAAATTAACTATGTAAAACAAAATGGCTCATCTGAATACTACCATAGACTAACATCAATGTGCAAACAGTTTGATGCAATGGTGCAACTGCCTGCATGCACCTGTCAGGCATCAAAAGAATTTAATGATTTTAATCACCTGATAAAACTGATGCAGTCCCTAATGGGTTTAGACGACACATACCAACCTGTTAGAACTAACTTGTTAACTAGAGACCCTCTTCCAACAATAAAAACAACCTGTTCTATAGTATCTAGAGAATAATCTCATAGGGGGTCGAGTTCTACTGGGAATAATCAGAATGTTAGTTTTGTCTCTAAGTCAAACCAACATTTTAATAACAAAAGAAAAAACTTAAGAGGACCTAACCCTAATCTAAAATGAACTGATTGCAACAAACTGGGTCACATGGTTGAGAGGTATTTTGAGATTATTGGTTAACTCTCAACCGAAAAAGCCTGGTGTGTCTAATAATGCTTCCTCATCAACTTTTCCTAAATTGTCTTCTGAGTAGATCACCAAGCTGCTAAATTTGCTAAATGATAAAAATGATGTGACTTATCCCAACCCCAACTCTAAATTTGGAGGTACTACCTTTAGTAGTGCATGTTCCAAACTGCTAGACTTTTCTGTTTTTAACTTTGCAAGTTTGACATCTCCATCCATATCAGGATGGATTGTTGACTCTGGGGCCAACCAACACGTGATCATGAGTGATGAACATATTTTTAATAAAATTGATGTATCTAAATATGACTTCAAAGTAAAACATCCAAATGGTACTGATGCTATGGTAACTAAAATAGGATGTTTAAAGTTAAGTAATGACGTTGTCCTGACTGATGTGCTTGTGGTTCCTAATTATTTTGTCGACCTTATGTCTGTTCACAAACTTGCTAAAGGTAACAGGGTTGAGGTGGTGTTTAATGAACATAAATGTATGATTCAGGATTCTCTCATAAAGAAAATATTAGTGACTGGTAATCAAGTAGATGGATTGTACTTGTGTGGTGATGTGTCTAAGCTTGATAAGGTGTGTTTTAGTAGCTATAATTCATCTGATCTTTGGAATTCCAGCTAGGACACCCCTCTGATAAGGTCCTGACCGTCCTTGAAAATGATCTAAACTTAAAACTTCAAAATAATCTTGGCCCTTGTGATGTCTGTCATAAGGCCAAACAACATAGAGAACCATTTCCACTAAGTGACCATAACCAACAAATATAGGTGACCTAGTTCACTTGGATGTATGGGGCCTTATCGTGTTCCTAGTCGGGAAGGTTACAAATTCTTTCTAACTATCGTGGATGATTTCTCCAGGTCTGTTTGGGTATATTTACTTAAAAGTAAAGAAGAGGTTATTTTAAATATTGAGAGCTTCTGTAATCTTATTAAAACACAATTTGGAAAATGTGTTAAGATCCTTCGAAATGATAACAGAATTGAGTTTGTCAGTACTCAAATGGCTAATTTTACAACCAAAAATGGTATTATTCATCAAACTTCTTGTGCTTATACTCCATAACAGAATGGTGTAGTAGAAAGAAAACACCATCACCTTCTCAATGTTACCCGAACTCTATTGTTTTAGGGAAATGTCCTTATTTGTTTCTGGTTCGATTGTGTTTTAACTGCTGCCTATTTGATTAACAGGACCCCTTCCTCTGTTCTAAATGGAAAAAACCCTTATGAAATCATGTTTGGCTTTAAACCCTCTCTCAGTCATCTTAAAGTGTTTGGCTGCTTGTGATTTTATACAGTGTTAAATGACAATAATAAGTTTTCTAATCAAGCTGAAAATGTGTTTTTATAGGATATTCTGCTTTTAAAAAGGGTTATAAATTGTGATGTATAGATAAAAAAACAAGTAGTATTTTCTCGAGATGTAAAATCTTATGAACATATAATTCCATTTAAAAATTCAACTAATAATGAATCTCTCACTACAGATCAAAATTCTTTAACAAATGTCACAAATTTAAACTTTTTTGATGATATAGAAACAAAAAAGTCAACTATTTCTAATGGTGAGTTACCCAGTGATAAAGAGAGGGAAAACGTGAATGGTGAACCTAGCTCTCAGCAGCCTGGTTCCAACACCCCAGACAGCCAAAAGGAGGCTGAGATGTGGCAATCCTCTAAGTCACCTAGTGACTTGAGACAAGATATGCCCTCAACTCAGCAACCGGCCGTCCAGAGTGATGGCACCAGTAAGGCTGAGACTAGTAAGTCGATGAGTATGCATGAAAGTCAAAGTACCTCTGAGGGTAACAAGGATCCTCTTGTGTCTGTTAGGAGGTCATCTCGACCTGTTAAATTTCCAAAAAGCCTTGATGACTTCGTTATAGAAGGAAAGGTAAAATTTGGTCTTGAAAAAGTTATTAACTACTCGTGTCTTCCTTCTGATGTTAAGTGTTTTTCGTCTGTTTTGAATAAATCTGTTGAACCTCGAAACTACTTTGAAGCTAAACATGATGAGAGGTGGGTTGAAGCCATGAATGAGGAAATTGTTGCTTTGCATAGAAATAATACTTGGACTCTTGTTGACTTACCTGCTGGTCGAAAACCTATAGGGTGTAAGTGGGTATTTAAAATTAAATATAAGTCAACTGGAGAAGTAGAAAGGTATAAGGCTATATTGGTTGCTAAGGGATATAGTCAAACTGAAGGAATTGATTTTGATGAAACATTTTCTCCTATTGTAAAAATGGTTACTGTTCGGTGTGTTATCTCCTTAGTTGTTCAAAATGATTGGCCTTTGTTTCAACTAGATATCAATAATGCTTTTTGTATGGTGATTTATCTGAAGAAGTGTATATGTCCTTACCTGAAGGTTTCTATTCTAAAGATGAAACCAAAGTGTGTAAACTAAATAAGTCTTTGTATGGCTTTAAACAGGCTCCATGCGTGTGGAATGAAAAATTGGTTGGTGTTTTAATTGAAATAGGATTTGATCAAAGCAAGTGTGATCATTCTCTGTTTATTAAGTCTAAACAAAATATGTTTATTGCTTTATTAGTGTATGTTGATGATATTGTTGTCACTGGGAATGATATTGAAGGAGATTAATTGTATAAAGCGGTTTTTAAATACAAAGTTTTTAATCAAAGATCTTGAACTTCTAAACTATTTTCTGGGAATTGAGGTTATTAGAAATCAAAGTGGTCTTTATTTGTCTCAACGGAAATATTGCCTGGATTTGTTGATTGAATTTGGTCTTAGTGGGTGTAAACCGGTAGGTACTCCGATTGAACAGAATTTTTTAGTTACTAATTTTTGTAAGAAAGTTGAAACTGTTCTGAGAAACATTAGTGGTTTTCAAAAATTAATTGGTAAACTGATTTACTTGTCCCACACTAGGCCTGACATTTCATATGCTGTTCAGTTCTTAAGTTAATTCATGCACTCTCCTACTAATTCTCATATTTAGTTAGCCCTAAGGCTATTGAGGTATTTGAAAAATGCTCCTGGAAAAGGGGTTTATTTCTCAAAATCTTCCTGTTTTAACTTGAGTACATTTGCTGATTCTGACTGGGCAAAATGTCTTAGTACTAGGAAGTCTGTTATTGGGTTCTGTGTTTTTCTTAGGAACTGTTTGGTGTCCTGAAAAGTAAGAAACAGTCTACTATTTCCAGGTCATCAGCAGAAGCCGAGTACAGAGCAATGTGTGTCGCTTCATGTGAGCTTATGTGGTTGGTTAATTTGCTCAGGGAGTTGCAAGTGGTGGTTAAACTTCCTGTTGTTTTGCATCGTGATAGTATTACAGCTTTGTCTATTGCTGCTAATCCTGGCTTTCATGACAGAATTAAACATTTTGAAGTAGACTTGTTTTTAGGGAAAAAATCTCTCAGGGTATTATTCAAACAACACCTACAACTTCAGTTAATCAGCTTGCTGATATTTTTACTAAAGGTTGCCTGTGTAGCAGCATAATTTGTTGTGTTCTTTGTTGCACATGCGTGATGTTTTTTCACCATCAAATTGAGGGGGGTGTTGAAATATTTGTATTATTTTTTGTTTAATTTGATTGTTTTCATCTAATTTCTTTTTCTTTTTATTTCTTTTACTTTTACATATTGGACTGGTCTGCTGCTGGATTGCATTGCTGGGCTGTTGCTAGGCTTTGCTGTTGCTATTGATGGGCTTTGGCTTAGTTGAGGCTGATAAAAGGAAGGAGCATGTGTTTGTTCGACTCCTCATTCTAGAGTCTTCACAAACACTCATTTCCTCTCAACCGACCTGTGACGCCCTAAATCCGACAGGGTACCAGAGGCACGCCACATAGTTGGATTAATAGTTTAAACACAAATCAGAGCTTTCTATTTACAGCGGAAGACTAATCGTAACTGCATATTAACCCGACTTACAAAAAAACATTTTTTTTACATATTATAGTATTTCATTATACATCCCTTTTTACATCATTAACAAGTCCTACACCCTATATCCGGCAGGGTGTCGGAGGCACGCCACATAGTTCGACTCCTCATTCTAGAGTCTTCACAAACAATCATTTCCTCTCAACCGACTTGTGACACCCTAAATCCGGCAGGGTACCGAAGGCACGCCACATAGTTTGATTAATAGTTTAAACACAAATCAGAGCTTTCTATTTACAGCGGAAGACTAATCGTAATTGTATATTAACCCGACTTGCAAAAAAACATTTTTTTATATATTATAGTATTTCATTATACATCCCTTTTTACATCATTAACAAGTCCTACACCCTATGCCAGCAACTACTCCGGGATAGCATCCTTTTCTGACTCAAGCTTGCTTTCCTTTATTATTAGAGGATCCTTCCTTACCTAGCATACACACAACATACTCAAAATATCAAATAAACTGGTGAGTTCTAACTTTTTATTAAAACATTAACTGCATCACATCACATATAAAATCACGTTTATATTGGCAATACAATGAAGATCATCTTTAACTTTACTTTGTCCCACCGGACTCGTCCCACCGGACTCATCCCACCGGACGTCAGTTTCCCACCAGAAACTGTAATTATTATCTCTCATCTAGCAGTATGCCAATTTAATCATCTATGGTCATCACCATAAGATGTTCACAAAGCTGAGTGATCGTCATCACTCCTTCTCACTGTATAGTCTATACACAGGCATCTTACCCTAGCTGGCCTATTGAGATTTACATTACATCAAAACAAATTTCTTTTACTCATTGCCAATATTATCACATTAGTTTACACACACCCCACATTCTTTCCTTTAGCACCAGTTTTAATACATTTCATTTGTCTTTAAACTCTATCTGACCCATTGAAATCATCACCATCACGTAATGACCAATAGTGTTCAGATAACTATTCATTACCCCAACCTTACCCTAACAGCCTCACAAGTTGTTAGTAACGTATAAACATCATTATCATAATTCTGGTGCTAAAACATTCAAATCATTTATCATCGTATGTATGCTAGCCCGAATGTTAAAACCAAACATTTAAAAAGGCTTAGAACTCACCTTATTAACTTTCTCATGATACTCTACAAAATCCACGTACACGAGATAACTAGTCCTTCTTCTAATCAAGGTGTATCTAAAGCAATAAACCTTGATTCAATAACTATTCTCAAATGGAACTCCCATGTGAATGAACACTATGCGATTGAGCACTTATGCGAATGGACTTATGCGAATGAACATCAATGCGGATGAACATCCAATCGTGCGAATGGACCTCAGGCGATTGAACCATATGTTTGAATCATGCGACTGAACCTTTAGTCGTACGACTAACCATTCGTTCGCACGACTGAGTCCCCATTTGTGCATAGTGATCATTCGACTTCATTCGGTCTTCCAACCCAGACGGCTGAGTTCTCAGTCGCACGACTGAATCCTTCATTCGTCCTCAGTCGTACGACTAGACTCTCATTCGCACGACTGAGGCATGCGACTGAGCCCATTCGTCTAAAATGGATCAGCAGCTGTGTTCTTGACGTTTTTTATCCAAACTTACTCAAAATTTGAGTTTTAACCATCCAAATCATGTCATATTCAAAACAGATTATGTACACATCGTTTACAATAGTTTTGGATCATTATTTTATCAAAACTTCATAAAAACTCGGATCCGAATTCCCGTTTTTCAAATTAACAGAAGATTAAATCAAAAACTTAGATTTAGACCTGTTTTTGGATCAATTTCAACCATATACACAGCTTATAACATATCATGATTGATCCATGACATTCAAAACTTACCGAAACGGAGTTGACTTAGTCAATTTGGTGAGAACAGGGGTGTTTGGGTTTCAGAGGTACAAGAGGATGAAGATGATGCAGATAGAAATCTGCTTTTGAACTCTCTTCACCGCCTTAGTTATCCACACACACATCTTAACCGCTTCATACTCAGTCGCACGACTAGACCCCATTCGTACGACTAAATCGTACGACTGAAGCCCATACGCCTACGATTTGTGCGATTAAGTCTCATTCGCACATAAGAGGTGCGATTGGGGTTCATTCGCATACAAGTTGTGCGACTGAACATCAATCTCAACAATTAAACCCAATTTGATTAACTAAACATAAACTATAATACGATTACAAGTCCGGACTAAAAACCAGATGTTACACGACTTCTTCACTTCTTCATCAGTTTCACAAGAGTTTTCGTGTTCTTGATGATTGGTTCAAGTTGTATTGAATCTTTCTGTGTTTGTATGCATTCTGCTTGATGTATTCATGAGCAGATGCTTGTTCTTCTTTCTAGAATCATTGTATTCATTTCAGTCTTGATTTGTGGCTGTATTCGATTACATTCTTTGTTTTTAGTTGTAGTCTTTTGAATCCAGACGTTTTTACAGTCACCTTTAAAAAATCATCTAATTGTGAAAAAAAGTGTTTCTAGCATATACAACCTCATTTTTAATATATTTCAAAATATGATCTTACCTTGAATATGAAAATGAAGTTTTTATCTCCAAATTGTTTTTGTTTTGTCTCTTTATGAAGAAGCTATTCAAATTTATTGAGTTCCTTGACAGTAATATAGTCATTTTATGTGGGTTTGTAAGCTATATAAATTTATTGTTTTGTTTTTTGAATGTTAAGGTCGATGCAGCACCGGTGTTGCAGTGAATGCTTTTCGCGAATGATATTATGTTAGTGGATGAGAGTAAAAGGACCCTAAATGTATGGTTAGAAGAATGGCGAACATTTTTAGAGGTCAATGGGAAAAAGATCGGTCATTCCAAGACTGGGTACTTTTATTGTGATTTCCATGGAGCAGCAGATGATGTCAACACCCAAATCACTATTGAAGACGAAGTGTTGAAGCGGGTAACTCAGTTTAAGTATTTAGGATCCTCTCTACATTATGATGGGGAGATAGGCAGTGATGTTACACACTAAATTCAGGCAGGATGGTGTAGGTGGATGACGACGTTAGGGGTACTATATGACTAGAACTTCCCGACTAGGTTAAAGGGGAATCTTACAGAGTCACGGTATGGTCGGCTATGCTATATGGGATAGACTATTAGGCAATCAAGAAGACATACATACACACAAGATAGAGGTAGTGGAGATGAGGATGCTGAGGTGGATGTGCGGGCACATAAGGTTTGATCGAATAAGGAATAGGGTTTTTCAAGATAGGTTACGGGTAGCTAGCATAATAGATAAGATAATATATGAGAGATTAAGATGGTTTAGTCATGTTAAGAGGAGACATATGACAACTCTAGTTAGATAAATAGAGAATCTTATTGTCTAGGGGAGGAGGACTGGGGGCAGGCCCAAAACTGACGTGGGAGGAGAAGATTAGAAAAAATTTGTTAGAGTTGCATCTCTCTAAGGACAGGTTCATAATAGGAGTATGTGGAGACATAAGATTAAGTTTAAGGACATCTAGAGGAGGATTTAGATGTGTCTTATATGGGTATTATTTAGTAGCCTATGCATGCTAGTATCTGATTGCTTAGTGTCACTAACTTAGTGTGATTGGTTGATTCTTTTCAAAATTACATATTGTTGTTCACTGGTGCTTCTTCTTTACATTTGAATAGTTTCCCTGTATTGCTCCTAGAATCTTGATATACTATTGTTCATCTGTTACTTCTTGTGGACATTTATATAGTGTCCATCACTGGTTCTTGTATGTTGTTGTTCACTATGTGTCTTTGTTTACATGTTTTGTTATCAAATATTTCCCGTATGTGTTTTCTTGTGGTATATTGTATCAAGGTTCAGTATAATGTACTCTTCATATTGGGTGTTTTTGAGACTAGTGTTTGTATAATGGAGTTGAGGGTCTCAATGAAAGCAGTCTCTCTATCCTATGTGTTAGGGGTAAGGTTTGCATACATCTCACCTTCCCGAGACTCTTTCAGTAGCTTTGTTGTGGACGAAAAATACCAGGTAGGGTTTGGGTTAGGAATTTTTCTTTCAACTTTTGATTTTTGTTGTTTTTCAAAATTTCACTGTAGCATGTACGTTTGTATTCGGATTTTTCGATACTTACTTTTACAACGAAGTATGCTTTCGGGTTGTATGGCGGAGTAGGAGTTGCTTTTACAATGAAGTACGGTTTTTATAACGAAATACACTTCTGGGTTTTACGACCGAGTGACGTACGATTTTACGACTGGGTACGCATTAGGGTTTTACGGCGTAAGGAACGTCGTTGTGACGTCCTTTTATTTGTGTTTTGATACTCTGGATCATGTCCTGTCGACGACTCGGGTTTGAGGTTGTATTCAACCCAGATTTTTGGGCTTTTTTGTTTTGCTTTTTTTCTCGTTGTTTTGGGTTTTGTAAGTGTGTAGACATTATTATGATTTGGGTTTGTAATCTGATTTTTTGATGTCTTAGAGTTTACTGGAATGACTGTCATTGCTACGTGTTTTGGTGTTTGCCGTTATAAAATTTGAGATCGTGACGGAATTCACGTCGTAACGCGACGGTATAAATATCTAGTTTGTTTCAATTTACAACTAATTTATTTATCTTTACAAATCTCACTACAGGAAACCGCTTCAACTACACTTCTTAGATTATACAGTTTTAATACTTTTGGAAGACCGCTTCTAACTGCAGGAACTCCCTCTCAACCTTGTCAAGTTCCCTATGAGGACAAAATTCCTCGATCACCAACTTCTTCAACACCTCATTCTTACAATCGCTCTACTACCCTCAGCTTGGATAATACTGTCCCACCAACACAAAGCTGAGTCCACAAACGAGTGGGCAGCAAACTTAACCTTTTAATCCTCCCGTCACTCGCTGATATTAAGTACAACCTCCATTTCTCTCACCCATCGGTGAGCAGCAGCAGCAGTGCCATTACCATCAAAGGTAGGGGGCTTGCATCTTTGGAATGCCCCATAGTTACAGCCTCGTGCTGCCTCAGGCACAGGCTCTTCTTCCTCCTCCTAGTCAGTTGGGACAACCGTCTTAATCTCCGGTTGCTCTCCCCCTCCCGAGGACCTGTTCCTCTCCTTCCATTCTCCTTCCCTTACAGCCTTGATCACCTCAGTCACTACAGATGGTAGAATTATCTGCATGACTTGATGAACCTCCTCCACCACAACCTCCTTCACTGAGGCCCTCAAATTAGCACTCTCATCACCACCTTCCGGATGAGGGGTCTCAGGCTCTTCATGAGCCACTTCTTTAGCTCTAGGCCTTCCTCTCGTGACCTGTGGTCCAACACCACGCCCACCACAACCTCCACCTCGAGAAGCCTTCGAAGATCTACCTCCAGCCATCCCCTAACACGCTATAAGATTCAAACACTAACACGGTCATTCAAGGGAATAGCTCAGTATATGTCAATTATAGTAAGTCCCTAATTACAGTGGCCAGTTGTGATTAGCCACTTACTTTACTCTTCATACCCCAAGCATTTCCTAGCCTGACTACATCAGTATCTAAATCTACTAAAGACACATAAATCACATAACATGCGCACGTAATACCGGTTATCATTAACGAACATACCTGATGGCACGTAGCTACTTGGAATGGCATCCCTTCCTTTTCCGTCTCATTCTCAGTTTAAGTTTAGATTTTTAGAAAATAATTACCCAATTCTCTTAAACTTTTGCTCT
This sequence comes from Flaveria floridana, assembly GCA_018326465.1. NCBI lineage: Eukaryota > Viridiplantae > Streptophyta > Magnoliopsida > Asterales > Asteraceae > Flaveria > Flaveria floridana. Next base: position 4,929 of record BJCO01827904.1, on the reverse strand, counting down.
GATACCAACCTGTAAGGCCCCGTTCCCGAGACACTTACAGTTGGTCATTCATCGCACATAAATCGCACATTTATTTAAAACATTGCAGCGGAATCATTTAACTAAAATCATTTCATATATTAATAACTGCTTTTGCAAAATAATACAATATCGTTACAAAATATCATTTGTTGCATTACATCACAAAAGCGTCATTTTACATAAAATGGATGCCATCTAAAATAATCAAGTAGCTGCCCCCGTGCCATCCTCAACAACTTTTACCTGCCAACTGAAAAATACATAAAAGTCAACATTGCTGAGTGAGTTCTAGTTTTATAAAATATATATTACCTTTCACTCGTTAAAACATTTTCTTTACTATCGCACATGGTCACACATCGTACATTTCGTTCTTATCGCACGTTTTATATGTTTAGCACTTTTCGAACTTTTATTATCTTTCACTTCTTATCCAGATCCTGTCGTATGCTTAACCCCCCTCTTGGGCACAAAGCCATATTATCTAGGGTTAAGCGATAAGGATCCCATATCGCACGTATGGAACAATCACTAAGACTGACTCCCCTGTGTGTGAACTCTCATGATGTAGCCAAGATCGCACGCTACATAACACACAGTTAATGCCACATCGCACGTATGGAGTAGCCACTAAGACTGACTCCCACCATGTGTGTACCCTCATGAGTTAGCCAAAATCGCACGCTATTCCACACACAGTTGTTCTAACAACTCACATGGAGTTGTGAACCTCTTTCCATTTTGCCTGTAAGGGTTTCATTCGTTCATTATGTTCCACTCTCATTATCTTAATTCTTTCGCTTTGTTAAGATAATACTTTACGTATATTAACATAATCGCACTACGTGAAGCCACGTAAATAATACGTATTAAGGAACAAAACATACATCACACATCATCACACATCATCATGCATCATCACACATCATCATCTAATCATCACACATCATCATCTATCACCCCTATCTAATCATCACACATCACCTTGGGAACATTCCAAGTCATAACCTAAAATTTCCCTTTTTCCCAAAATTCAGAAATAATTCTAAGTGTTCTGGGCGCATGGGCACTATGCCGACGCATGGCCACTATACGGGCGCATGAACACTATGCGTGCGCATGAACACTTAGGTGCATGGGACACTTTGGGCGCATGTGCACTATTTTGGCGCATGACCCAACACTTAGTCATCTGGGCAACATTCTAGGCGCATGGGCACTACGCAGGCGCATGGGCCTGACTTAGGCGCATGGGCCTGACTTAGGCACATGGGCCTGACTTAGGCGCATGGGCCTGACTTAAGCGCATGGGCACTTAGGCGTTCGGGCACTATTGGGGCGCATGAGCTTCAGGCGTTTTGGAACACTTAGACGTTCAAGTAGTTGGGCGCATGGGTACTATTTCAGGCGCATGAACAACTTTTATAACTAACATCACCATAATTCAAGCCCAAATTCAATTCTAACGTGCTCTAAGCTTAGTTCTAACATTCTAAGCATTAGGAACACATACACAACATCATCATAACCATAAATCACCCAAGATAAACACCCACCCACATACACATTCGCACATACATGCGGGTAACATACCCAATTTTATAAAAATATACGTACATGCATTTCCAGCCCCGAAATCCGTTAAAACATGTAAAAAGGGGGTTCTAGAACTCACATTTGGCAATCTTTCCGATAGGCTTCTTCAAACCTGAATGCACTTATGCGTTCAGACACCTAAAAACCCACCGAAACACATAACCGAACACACAAACACGTATATAAGCATGTAACCGAGGCTAAATCTAGCCAAGAACAACTTAAAAACACCAAATCTTACCTTAAATTCGGTTTTTTCTTGTTCTTCTTCTTCAAATTCCGAATTCTGCTCTTTCTCTCTCTACAGTCCGAATGCAAAAAGGTGAAAAGTAACATGGTATGGGCGACCATAACGCCTTTTGTACAAAATAAATACAAATTTTGTACTTTTGACACATTTAACCCCTCAACTTGGGTTAAATTGCATTTCCCACTTTTATTCTTCATTTCCTTCAAAAATCCGGGTGTTACATTAGACCTCATACATTAGTAGTTTTCATGCTACTATACAAACCTTACGTATACGTGTCAATCCTTTTCCACATAACTAGAACAATAAAACCATCTAAAATTGAATATTTTTTCATGATCCCACTAAATGATTGTAGCTTCTACTAGTCATAAAATCTACAAAACAGAATCATTAAAATCTACAAAACTTACATCTACGTATCGACCCTGTTCCAATTCACTATAATAACAAAATCATCTAAAAATCATAAATTTATCCATGTTTTCTCTAGACTAGTATAGCTTTTTATTGTTCTAGGCATACCCAAACTAGACAATATTGATATAAATTTTGAAAGTCTTGGAAATCAATTGTAATCGATAAACGAAATAATAATCTAATTGTTGATTGCATAAAGACACCCGACAGACATAAACATACGTACATGAATCCACGGAGGCTTTTCTTATGCCCTAAGAATATCATAACCCCTAAACATAAACGTGCTTTGAAACGTGGATCATCACCGATTACACAAAATCAATAAGAACATGGTAACATATGTAACAATATTAACAGGTTACCTCTTTGATTCGAAATCCCACTAGTCGGAAACACTATACCATCGCTCCAGATCAGAAAATTTTGACTGTGTGTTTGCGATGATGCTTAATCGGTTACGATGATGCTTAATCGGTTGCGATGATGCTTAATCTTCTATGTCATCCGATTTAAAAAAATAGAATATACTTTGCGATTTTGTGGGGATTTGGAAAGAGGAAAACATTTTAGGTTGTTTGATACTCCGCGAGTTACAAATTCAAATTTTATTCTTTATTTTTTGCCCCTATAAAAATATAAGTTATGCTTTTGTTGTCATTTATTTACAAAATAGCCCTTCTTATTTAACACCATTGATCAAAATGATCAATGGTTAAGATTTGGTTTCCATAGTTTTCATTTATATGTAGGTTTTCAATGGATCCTCCCCTATGTGTGTATATATATGTATGTATATATGTATGTATGTATGTATACATATATATATACATACATACATATGTATACATACATATATATACACATATATACACACATATATATATACACATATATATACATATATATATGTATATATATACATATATATACACATATATACACACACATATGTATACACATATACATATATATACATATATATGTATGCATATACATATATATACATATACATATATATACATATACTAGCGTGCTTACCCGCGCGTTGCAGCGGGATTTTTAACTGCACCTTCTATGTGTTTGACTTGTTGGATAATTCGAACAATGATGCTTCCATGTGGGTTGATATTAATATCAATCTCAATTTTAAACCAAGTACACATGCTTATATGTGACAGGTAAACCTATATGTATGTAAATATATAGTGGTGAGTTCTTAAAAAAATTATTTGTTTATAAATATTAAAGAATGTTTGACGAGACAGGTGAGTTCTTAAAAAAAGGTGTTTGACAAAATAGGTGTTTATAAATATTTGTCATCAACTCATGTCTAAGTGTATTGGAATTTTAAAATTGTTTAAAAAATTATACCAGACAATATAAAAGCAACTGAAAAAACTTATTAACTATGAGCAGTGCAAATTCAGTATTCAACTCTAGCAGGCTGCTTTCTTGTTATAACATGACGGTTTAAATGTTATTTAAAAAATGTGATGCTATCGAAAGAAAAATTATTAAATAAATTCTTTGCACTAAACATGCATTAGTGCCATTAGCTTTTGAATCATATAAGCATGCTCATAACATAATTAATAAAAAAATTTATTCAACCATTAACACGTATTCAAAATTGAAAGTTTCATAACATAATTAATAAAAAAATTCTAACCAATTAACAAACTAAAAGATGATCCTCTCATGACATAGAATCCTGCAATTACTTCACTCCACATTTCAAATAATTTATTTGTGAACTTTAAAAAGAAAACTAATTGAGCATAAGAAGATTCAATAATCAATTTAACTAATAAATAATGTACTAAGTTAAGTAATAGAAATTAAAGAACAGAATCTAGCAATAAGAAGTCAGATATGTACTTTGCTTTATTAAAAGTTTATTTGGAGGCTATCGTAGTGTCACAAAATTCATAATCAATCCTTCGTTTACAACGTTAGAATAGCTACAAGGTTAGGTTGCGGATTCATTTCTGGAAACAAAATTTACTTTTACATCTAGTGATCCACCTTTACATATACATTGAAACATATTTGTAATATGACAGGTGTATCTTGACTTTACCAAAAAGCAAACCTACCATGATTTTTCCATATAATTTACATTCAAGATGTCAAGAATCATCAATATATCTATCAACATAAAGGTCTCTAGAACTATACACCTGCAAAGAATCAACATCAGTTAATCTACTTATGAAAGATAATTGCCTTTGAAACCATTTGTTAATCTACTTATGAAAGATAATTGCCTTTGAAACCATTAGTTAATCTACTTGAACCATCTTGTCTATTGTTATGTGTAACTGCAAATAAGGAAATAACATTGAGTAAAGTCACATACCAACCAACTCTAAAATCAAAAATTCCCAGTTCAAGTGAAAGAAACTATGAAGATAATTACAGTAAATTTCCTCACTAATTAGCTACCATTATTTTTAGCATGTAAGTATACTCCGATTGACTTTGCGACAAACATCACTCGAGACACGTAAACCATATCACAAGGATCATTTTAAAACAACAATTTGAATAAAATGACATAAAAGATTTCCATAGAATCCAAGACATTTTTGTCAACAAATGTGAATGCTTTTGAAATATCATCTAGGTTCAAATGAGCT